>CM062820.1:1474368408-1474646869 GCA_031772625.1 Pinus tabuliformis | reverse complement strand
TTTGCTATCAACATATGAGAACACATGATCAGGAGATCATGAATGTTTTCAACCTTGAGAGTCTGATGCAGAAGCATTCAGCTCAACAATATCATTGTATTTTAGTAGACATAGGGGGTCTTGTGTTTTCAAGGAAGTTGGTTTCCTGAATATTAAATTAATGTAATTATTAAGGTTTTGAGTAATTTTAATGAGAGAAGCTAGAATAGGGATTAATTAAGTATTGTGAGGCATATTTGTAAATGTTCTCGAATGTTGGAGAACATGAGAGATTTAGGCTAGTTAAGATTCCATAGAGATTGAGAGATTTGAAATCAATTGTAAATCTTAGATTAGGAATTAGTTCATGATTTTGTGGATTAGAGAGGATCCTTAGAGATAAAGAAGAGATTTTAGGATTTTGTTGAGAAGGTTATGGATCTAAACTAGGAATTGGTTATAGAATCCTTTTGTATAAATGTAAGCCTAAAAGGCATAGAAAAGGGTTAGCTAGCTAGGAATTAGTTCGAGAGTTAGATAGGTTTGATTGTAACCCTACGGGAAGGAAAGGGAAAAGACCACTGATAAGAAATCAGGCCAGAGGGACAAAGACTCATGATGTAATTATTTGTTTATATATACACAGAGATTTCAATTCTTGAGTATGTGATGTGTTTTGATTGATGGAATTATAGATTTGTGTGTGAATTAGAAGTAATTCTGCATAACATAGGTTTGCAGGTATGCAGAACCAGAGATCAAGTGCAGGGAAGAGTGTATCGATTTTACACGCAGACAGTGTTGGAGGAAAATTTAATGTTACAGTGAAGGTATATTGTAATGTTCTTAAAACCTAAGGAGTTACGCAGCGGAAGCATAAAGGAGCAAAGTAATAAAGAACTAAGCAGAAGATCGGAATCAGAATAGTTGAAGATCGGAAGGCGGAGAACAAAGACATAGGCAAACACCTGAATAGATGGACTGTTACACAGTATAGACAAAAGAACGTAGCAATGGGAAAAGTTGTTGGATCATTCAGATCAACGAACGAGAGTGAAGGAGATAGACGGTGAAGATTAAGTTGCGCAAATAAAAGTGAAGAAGTTGAGTGGTGGAGATTAAGCCACCTATTAACAGAAGGACGGAACGGTTTTCATAAGTGGGAAGTTGTTTCTTGCGCGGCCTCAAAGCCATAAGCGGTAATTAAAAAATGGACCCGAGAAAGTTATAAATTGTGTCTAAATCGAGTTGAAGTCCAGATAGATCGCAGTCGTCCGTTGGGTGATTTATCAGACAGATATCACGTGCTAACACGCACAGAGGTTAATTTGGAATTCGGATGCGATGAATATTTATACAACGGGCTTAAAACCTCATTGAGTTCCGATAATCGTAACTGTTCAATGGTTGATTGATCGGATAGTAATCGCGCTCGAACGTGCGCATAGTTCAACACGTCAGGCAGACCCGATGAGTTATTCAAAGAAGTGTAACTTCTTTGAGTTTCGGCGGGTAAATGAGTTAAAGTTGGAGATCGAGTGATAGCTATTGATCTAAAGGAAGAAATCAGTGGTGCATATTTGAACGCGCTAAAGGTTAAGCGTCGGGAAATGTGTAAAGTCATGTGAATCAACCGAAAGGTAAGGTTAAGTGAGGTTTATGGTATATTTCTATTATATGGGAATTGTTAGGTTCCTATACCAATAGGTTTCATTTTTCATGATTGACTATGGATGTGCCAAATATGTTCATCCTTTCATGCTGCAAAGGTTCCATATTTTGTACAAAGATAAAGAAAATTAAAAAATATAAAGAGGGTATGCCCTAAAAGAAAAATCAAAGGGTAAGAAGAGTAAATTGGTCAGAAAAAATGATATAAATGAACCCCAAACCAAAAGACCAGAAAAGTGGCCAGTCAAAATGCCACTGCTATCTTATTTTGCAAGTTCACAATGTGAAAATACTGTTGTTTATCACACTTGATGGATGGCCCAACAGTTCAATATGGACCATTCCATGTTTAAATTGCTTGTTGTAGAATAGAGAAAGAATATCTGTCCAAACAGTTCAAGCTTGGCAGATGGATAGATAGATAGAGAAAATAAGGAGCCCAACTGCTTAATCTGGGCCCTTGGAAGAGATAAGGGTAGACTTAGATAGGAGGGCAGTCAAAAGAAAAGAGGAAAATCAGGGTTTGCTAGTTCAAGTGCACCCAATCAAAATGAAGAAAAAATGCTAGGTGCATTAGGCTGGGTAGGTAGTTTGAGGTTGCAGAAACAAGGTTGTGATCTTTTTTGCCTTATCAAGAAAGGACCCATCTCATCAATGATACAAGGACCAAGACTGTTATTTGGTTGCATAGCAATGGAAGCATGTCTAATTTCCCCATCATTCCCCCAGAAATCTTTGCTAACATCCCCTCAAGGACCTTGGGATCTACCCAATAGTCCTATTTTCACTCCATTTTATGAGAAATGCTAAGTTGAACTCTGAGTTTACTTAGTGGAAAGAAGCCACATTTCTTGTGTAAAAATCATCATTCCATATTCCTTTCATTTCCCTATGCCTAAGTTTTCTACTCTATAAGCTTAGGACTCCCTCA
The DNA here is from genome assembly GCA_031772625.1 of Pinus tabuliformis. Classification (NCBI taxonomy): domain Eukaryota; kingdom Viridiplantae; phylum Streptophyta; class Pinopsida; order Pinales; family Pinaceae; genus Pinus; species Pinus tabuliformis. Next base: position 1,474,644,288 of record CM062820.1, on the reverse strand, counting down.
TGCAGTTTCATTTCACAAACTCATACTAACCTCTAACTCTATTATTTAGCTCCCTCAAACATTTTCCGACCCCTATTCTACAAAAAATTATATAAAAACCCCAAAAAATACTAAATATCCCTACCCCTTGGCACTATAGCCATATAATATAGTTTTTGGGAAATATTAAGTCCACCTGGGACTTCATATTAACCCTTCCGCGTATAAACCCTCGGGATTTATTTAACCTCAGGTTAAATAAACAGCCTCTCTAAACCCTCCCACTATACCACATATTCAAACCATGGTGCGCATATGAACCTTTAGGATCGGTTTGATATTTGATTAAACCAATAACCACGCTCGCGCAAACATAAAACCCATATAACCAAAGTTATAAACCCCCGCATTATTTTATAAATATTAAATATACGGGCGGGTCCCCGCGCTGTATCATGCCAGCATCTATTCATCCCGTCAGCCGTTGGATTGCGCTCGGCAGATCGGATGGCCCTCGCTGATATTGGAGCCACCCCGCTGTACGAGGGTTAGCTCTCGATATGAAGTAGTTTTTTCGCCATACGGAGGGACGCGCGGCCCTTTTCGATTGCATCAGGCCCGCGCTGACACAAACCATCCACGTACCAAAAGCGGTCCGATGGAAACCACTTACTGCTCGTCCTCCCCGTCGCGCACGTCACCCCCACGTCAGCTTTTGAGTCAGCACTTTTGCTACGTTACATCCGCTGTGGTGCCCTGTCACCCATCTACGTCAGCCACCACATTTCCCGTCATACCTTGCTACAGGACTAGGTGACGTCATGCTGACGTCAGCACAAAAGGCGCCAAAAAGTCCGAAAAACCACAAATTTTCGTTAAAAACCAACGAAAGTGATGTTTTGTTTGTTTTTTATGCAACCAATAGCGAAAGTCTTGCATGAAAAATACGTCCAATCCGCCATTGACGTCCCAGTCTGCCACCCAGGCATATTCAACCTGCAACCCGACCTCCTCGGCTCTACCTGCAACTCGATTCTACAGCAAACTCTCGAAAAAGACAGTTATTTACCCGGGAACGCCCATAACCCTGTTTTTTCATAAATTCTCTGCAAAAGATCGCCAATACACCTAAATTCAATTTAAAGACATTCTCGTTGCAAACTCCTCCGCTCTGCCTCACTGAGCAACCATATTTTCGAGCAAAAACCTACCAATTTCTGTGACTCTGATAAACTGTTCACTAAAGCTCGAAATCCGGCTCCTGTTCGCCTACAAAACCACTAAAGAAAACCTACAAAATCCCTGCTATCTCCATTCATTTCAAGCTTCCTTGTTGGAGAACCCTGCATGCTCTCTGTTCCCATTGAGCTCTACTCAACAGGGCCATCTTCGCACAGAACTCAAAACTGTGAATTCCCTGCCAAAAAATCCACTGTCATGACTCTGTTTCCTATTGAAAGACAGACTAAATCCAACTGTAATCACAGTAAACTATGGAGGCTCCAGTGGCCCTAAATATTTCACCATTAAATGCACCTCATAGAGAGTTAGAGTGGATACCTCTTGCTGACAGAGACTATCAAATTGCTAATATGGAGGGAGACAAGCCTCACCTTCAGGCTTTCTATGAAATAAGGAATAAATTCATAAACAAAGCTGACCTATTAGGAATATGGGAATCCAACATGCCTATATATTACCTGCCCTCAATGAATGTCTTCCCTGACCTCATCCATCAATGTTGTGCTAACTATGAGCCTTCTCAAAGGGCAGTGATGGACCCTGCTGGAAATGTCCTCTTTTACATTACCCCTCAGTCCATAAATGAGATGCTGCAATTCAAGCCAACTCAGCCTCTGGTTCCCCTTTCCATGAAACAATTGTTGGATCAAGCCTCAAAGTTGCCCTCTGCAGAAGTTGACCGAATTGCCAAGTTGTTCATGCCACCAGAGTGTTACTCCAGATTCACAATCCCCTATCACCATGCTTGGTTTACTGAGGAGGGAAAAATGCTCATAGACATGATTTCCTACATCCTAGGATTCAGAACAAGTGAAATTGTGGATGAGACTGTCTTTTCTTTGATGTCTATCTTTACTCCAGGACAGCCCCCTGCTGTCAAGTATGATTATGCTACCTTCATAGCCAACAAGATTCATGAGAAGTTCATGAACTTAGAGACAGAAAGGGTATTCAAATATACTTCATATATATATCATTTGATGTTGTACTATCAATCAGATAGTTTCCCAGTTTTCCTCAATAAATTGGATGCTAGGGGGGAGCTAAGGTCTGTGATATTTTAGTCCTCAGTGTTCCATCATGTTAATATCTCCCCATACACATACTGTGAGTTCATTGACTTTTTTATCTATCCAGCCACTTGCTTATTATCAGCAGATCCTCCTTCCAGGCTCACTGCTGAAATGCAGAGAATTCTACATCTCTCAAAGGGATACAGCATTGGTGACTGGTACTACTACCAAAACCACACTGTAATAAGGATCTATGGTTGTGAATTAGCCCCGTGCAGACTAGCAAAATATGTCCCCATGAGACTCTTTGACTTGGAGTACTACCGGTAGTTCAACAGTGCAGACTTAAAGCACTTTTATGGTGCTAGGAAAAAGGCACAACTTAAAATAAGACATCAATTGGGCCCCTTTATCTTTAATAAAAGGGAAGAAGCATGGAAGGATGCTGACGAGATTCTGAGAGAGAAACTTAAGCTCAAACTAAGTTTCCATTGGTCACCATATGACCCTGAACATTTCATAAGCTTTAGAAGGGTCAAAAACAAGCTCACAGGGTATCCCCACCACAGAATCCCTGAAATTGAACAATATGCCAATCAACAAGAATGGGTAGAGGGCACACTAGTGGAAGAGCTTACTGAAGAAGAAATAACAGAAAAAGCAATCAAAAACCTTGAAAAATCAGTTGACTTGGAATCTTTTGGACAGGTGTTTTTCACATCTCCTCGGCACCTTGGAGAAGGCACCTCATCTGCCACGGTTTCCCAGCAACCTGCCCAAGTAAGTGCTCCACCAATAGACATATCTAAAGGAAAGGAGGTGCAGCATTCCAAAAAGCACCATTGGGAAATACCCTTCAACACAAGAAAAGGCAACTGAAATCCTGGTGTTACAGACTCCTCTTAATGAGGAAAGGGCCAAGAAAATGGATAGACAGGAAGAAACACCCACGGAGACATCTACAGATCAGCAAGGAGAAAAGAGACAAAGATTAAATCCTTATTCAGAAGAAGAATTGCCAGAGGGGCCAACTGAACAACAAGTTCCCCCAAGTATGGAGACATCAACCAACTCCTTCCAGCCAGAGCAAGAAAGACAACAAGGTGTGGAGGTTACATCCACCAGGCAACAGAGCAGACAAGGCTCTGATATCAAGAAGGCATTCACTGATATCAAGGCTAGAAATGAGCCAGTGAGGTTCCAGCTTTACAACCAACTACTAAGAATGGCTCCCACTAATCAGCAAAGGCTAATGGCAGCCTATGACATCCAAGAAGGGAAAATGACCCTTAGTCATTTCAGACCTACAATGCAGCAACCACAATCAGCTTTTGACTATATCAGAACCAATCTGGAAGTTCTCTCCAAGGATATCCATTCAATGGACCAGATTGAATTAAACAAGCAGACCGGCGAAATGGTATATTCTACCTTGGCAGACAAAACATTATTGGCCCATAGATTGCAAAATTCATTGCATAATACTTCTGCTCAACTAGAATTAGAGAAAGCCTCCTCAATGGCTAAGGATAATAGAATCAAATCCTTGGAGGAGATTATTATAGAGTTGGGACATGATCCCAAGGATCCGAAGGGCATTCAGGCCTTGATCAAAAAGAAAGAGGAAGACATAGCAGCCCTTAGAAGACAACTCAGGCTGCCAGCTACACTACATCCTCAAACTACAGAGGTGGCACAACAAAAAGAAGAGGAGGATGTGGTCACCTTGCTCATGAAGATGCATAAAAGATTGATAGAAACGGAGAATGCCTTGGAGGCATCATTGCAAGGAAGACAGGGAGAGTTGGCCTCTCAGCCAGCACTAACAGCTATAACTATTGAGACTGCACCTCCTACAGTCACCACAACACCCCCTCCTTCTGATCCAACATCAATAGCAGGTACCTCAACTTCAGCAACAGTTTCAGCAACAACTACAGCAACAGTAGAGCAAGAGGCCAGCCTGAGCATGGAGGAAATGATGAAAGAAATAAAGGCCCTAGAAGTGCAGATGGTAGAATTGAAAGAGGCCAAAGAAAAGCTGGCCAAAATTGAGGTAAGATATGATAAATCAAAAATGGATGTAGCTGAGAAGACAAGGGAAGTAAAAACCCTAGAGAAAAGGATCAAAGAGCTGGAAAAGGAGCTCACTCTTGATAAGACTCTAGCTGAGGTCAAGAAAATTTTGTGGGCCAAGATTGGCCAATCCATTACTAACCAATGGCAATCAATTGAGACTATACATGAGCAAATTGAATTAATAGGCTTATCTCAATTTGAAAATCAAAAGGATAAAGCATCTTTAGGAAATATGCCTGAGCAAGCCAACAGAATGATCCAATTTCTCAACACTCATACCAAAGAGCAGTTGGCAGCAATAGGTATCAGGAACAGGACAAATACCATCTTACTAGTGAAAAGGGTGCGGACCTTAAGGAATTTTGTGCAAACTCTGGAGAGGAAATGCCAAGAAATGCAAGCAGAGGTAAATGACTTTAGAATAAATTTTGCAGCATTACAAAGCAGAGAGCTTCCCAGTTTATTAACCAGCGCTGGAAGACTGCTATCACATGAGCAATATGCCAATAGGGTAAACAACTATGCCTCCAATCAAATCACAGCTTTCTCAAGCACCTCAGAAGAAACAGGGCCTCCATCTGGACAAAGTCTTTATGACAAACTAGAAAATATGTTCTATATCAAACATGAGATAAACCATCTTTTTGAAGTCTAGCCCAACTTTTATAGATACACTAAAGCTGATGAAACACTGATAAAGATACAAAGACATCAGCTGTCTACAGAGGATTGGTGGAAAGGAATTCTGGAGACATTTCTCAGGTAATTTTGTTTACTGATTCTTTTGGTCAGCTACATGTCAGCCAATATAGAGGCACGGTCCACCTGTCAAAGGATAAAAAATAGCACAAAGTAGAAACGGAATGGTCACTACAGCTCATTAAATGCAAAGAAATCAAGCATTGATGATAAAGGCCAAGACAGCGACAAACAACATAGCAGCATCAAGGCAGCAAACGCAGAAATCAATGCGCAGTGACCAGCCGACTCACTCAGCCCAGAAAGTCAAAATACCTCTGACAAATTGGACAGCTAGCACATTCATATTTACTACAGCATTTATTCCCTCATTTACTACTTCTTAAGAGTTGGTAAAGGAAGTTATGAGTTCAAGACTTATCTTCATGATATTTTGTATCTCCCTTTTTGTATAAATACCTCCCCATAATATGTATTTGGGGTTGGTGATTTTCTTTCTAGACTGCGCTGTAATTTTTGAGACTCTCTAATACAAATGGCTGTTGAAGTTCATGGTTTCTACACCGCCTGAATGTGCAAATGATGTTCTGGGACCTACTATAGAATTCATGTGTCATTCAATGGAACAATAAGTTATTCTAAACTGTGTTTTGCATTTTCTGTGTTTGCAAATTTCATGTATGTTCCATAATCTTGGTAACAGAGAAGAAGAATAGCCCAGGATTTGCTTAAATGCACCCTGTGTTCAGTCTCTGCTATTAATTATGTTTTCTTCAGAATTAGTCATGAATATGAATTCTTAACTGCTCATGTTTGCACTAATTCCCTCATTTTGAATACTATTTAGGAATTCTTAACTGCTCTTGGATAATATTCATACACTTTCCCTCTGCTAGCATAATGAAAGATTTTTTATTGCCTTTCATTCCCTGACTTCGTTCCATCAATTTGAAAATTGTTCCTAGACTGCCTATCCTGCTCTGTAGCATTACCATTTACCCAGGAAACACTTTCAGCAGTACACCATCATTGACTCCATTGCCCAATAGTATAAATTGTTTTAGACTTGCATCCCAGCTCTGCCTGAAATCACCATCCAACAAACTTAAAACAAAACCCTGTACATCACAACCAGCCTAAAATACTCTAAAAACAAAGTTAAATTACAAAGAGAGAGCCCTCTCTGGTTGCAGGTAGGCTAGGACCTGCAGCTAAAAGATTGCTTAGTGGTTACCTCGGCCGTATTCCCTTCAGGAGGCAGGGAACAACCTGAGTGATAACAGGAATTATAATAGAAATAAGTGGATTAATATATTATGGGTTAAGTTTGGGTTCTAACCAAAGGGTATGGTTGATAAGTGCCGAGTTGAAGAATAACCCTAATTCGTAACCTTGGGATAGTCACATGAAACGTTTCTGCATAAGAGTTTAATTAAGAACATTAACCCTTGGTTATAGAGGGTTTTCACCATGGATCAGGTGATTAATCTTGGGAATAGTAGATCATGCAATTTAATATTCATAATGTGGGTATTGTCAGCTTAGGCTGGCATCACGTTGGTAGAGAAAGATTATGGCAAGAAGGTTAAAGCTCTACGGAGTGATAATAGTGGTGAGTATGTCTCCAATGAGTTTAAGAACTTCTGTGCAGTGGAAGGGATTAAACGAGAGTTGACGGCACCCCATAACCCTCAACAGAATGGGGTTTTTGAGAGTAAGAACAGAAGAATAGTAGGGGCAAAAAGGGCGATGTTGCATGATCAAGGCCTACCACTAGACATGTGGGCTGAGGCATGCAACACAACAGTTTATGTTTAGAATCGTAGCCCACATGGGATTCTTGAGATGAAGACATTAAAGGAGGCTTATTCCGATAAGAGGCCAAATGTTGGTCACTTCAGGATTTTTGGGTCATCGGTTTATTTCCATGTGACCAGAGATGTACGGAAGAAGCTTGAGCTAGAAGCGGAGTTGGGGATCTTTTTGGGGTACACTGATACACCCCACAACTATCGGGTGTACATGTTGACTAGTCGGATGACAATGGTTCACAGGGATATCAAGTTCGATGAGGAGAAGGCCATGCGAGTATCCCTTGAGAGGGAGCTTGAGCTACATGCGGATGAGGAGCTTTTAGCTCCGAAGGTTGAGGAGCCTTAGATTAATGTGGAGCAGCCACATGTAGAGGTTCAGAGAGTAGAGACATCCACTCAGGCAGAGTTTTCCAGAGAGGGAAGAAAGCACACTAAAGAGGCTGACAGATTGTTGGATGATGCACGGGAGAATGTGGGAGCACCCTCTTCTCAGCGCACATAGAGGTCACCAGAGAGGCACACTAGGTACATGGCACTTATGGGTGTGTGTGTTGTGACAGAGCCATCTTCCTTTCAGGAAACAGTGCAGCAACCGCTTTGGGTTGATGCAATGGTGGAGGAGTATGACTCCATAGTTCAAAAGAGTGCTTGGGATGTGGTCCCGAGACCGGAGGACAAGTCAGTTGTGAGCTCCCGTTGGCTTTACAAGGTAAAACAAGTTGCATATGCTAGTGTGGAGAAGCATAAGGTCAAATTTATTCCCCATGGATTTCACAAGTAGAGGGGATTGACTATGACAAAACCTTTTCTCCTGTTGCAAGGTACTCATCAATCATATCTATTTTGGCACTATAAGCACAGATGGGTTGGAAGATCTATCAAATGGATGTGAAGACTAGCTTCCTCAATGATTGAGGAAGAGGTGTACATAGAGCAACACGAAGGTTTTGAAACCTTGGACCATGAGTCACATGTGTGACGACTCAAGAGAGCGTTGTATGGGCTAAAGCAAGCACCTCGTGCTTAGTACACCAGGATAGATAGCTACTTCATTGGTTGGGCTTCACAAAGAGTGAAGTTGATGTGAACATGTATCACATAGTGGTGGAAGGTAAGTTGTTGATCATTGTACTTTATGTAGATGATCTTATACTGATAGGTGATGAGAAGCTCATCAAATCTTGCAAGGAGGACCTTGCAAGAGAGTTTGAGATGAAGGACATGGGGCTCATGCATTACTTTCTTGGCATGGAGGTATGGCAGGGAGATGGGGAGTTGTTTGTATCTCAGGGAAAGTATGCCAACGAGATACTCAGGAGATTCTGCATGGAGAGCAGTAAACCCATGGAGACTCCTCTAGCTGGTAACTGGAGGAAGGAGGATGCTACTTCAGGGGAAGTAGTGGAAGCTATTGTTTACAGACAACTTGTGGATTCACTCATGTACTTGGTGAACACACAACCAGTATGTGCTATGAATTTAACCAACTTAGTCAAGCGATGGTTAGGACTACCAAGCCATATTCGAAGGCGGCTAAGCATGTATTGAGATACCTCAAAGGCACTATTTAGTTTGGGTCATGGTACAGACGGATAGAAGGAGTGAAGCTTCAAGGCTTCACCAATGCATATTGGGCAGGGAGTCTATCCGACAGGAAGAGCACATCAGGAGGGATCTTTAGTATTGGGTCAGTGGTAGTTTCTTGGTACAGTAGGAAATAGATATCGGTTGTACTCAGTTCGGGAGAGGCAGAGTACATTGCTGCAAGTAAGGCAACATGTGAGTCTATCTGGATGAGGAAGATCTTGGTTGATTTTTTTGGTCAGCATATAGATCCGACAGTGATTTATTGTGATAATCAGAGTTGTATCAAACTCTCTAAAAATCCAGTCTTTCATGATCGGTCCAAGCATATTGAAATCCAGTATCATCATCTCAGAGATTGTGTATTGAGGCGGATCATGTCGTTAGATTACTTTACCTTGAAGGAGAAAGATGTTGACATCTTGACAAAGGCATTGTCAAGATTTAAATTTGAGTTTCACATAGACATGATAGGGGTTGTTGATAATCCCTTTCTTGTTGAGAGGGAATGTTGATAAATGGAAACAAGAAATTCTAGTTTAATTTGTCCTTGAATTAAACTATAAATTAAATTTGACTTCTATTCTCAGAACAACTTAAAATAGTTAAATTAATTTCATTAAACTTACTTAACTTAGGAAATTCGAGTTGGAAGCCTTTTGAGAGTCATGTATATGTTCTCCCTGCTGTGTAGGAGTCCAGTGTGAGTTAATTGTGAGTTGTAAAATAGAAGACTCAGTTTCATGAGTCAGTTCAGTTAAATTAGTTCTCAAACTGATTGAGAGACCTAATAGTGAGTTAACAGTCAATGGTGACACTAATTAACTCCACCAATGCTACTCTAGTTAACTGAATATTTACTCATCAAAAACTCATGCATGTCGATTCTGAGAAAGACCTAGTTGAGACTAGAGTGTAGGGACAGAGTGCTATTTGTTTTAGATTTTTCTGAGTTGCAATGATAGTGCATGCAATCAATAATTGATCCTTAATGGATTTCTCTATTTTTAGAGGCTTTATTTCCCTTTAAATACAAGTTATCCTTCATAGGAATTACACATTGGAATAGAGACTTGGAGAGTTTGTGAATTGGCTAAGCTTTGGCCTTGAGCTTTCTTATGAATTGGAGATTAAATTTGTTGAGTGTTGGGATTGTTCTAGAGAGAAAAAGCATTGTAATTTCATCTTGATTTTCCAGATTAATACAAAACAGATAGTGGGGTTTTGAGTTATTGATTTCCCTGGATATTTATTGGTTTATGTGTATTTGATTCTCTTCATCTATTGATTATTGTTTGCTCAATGTTTATGGGCTTTCGCTATAAAGAGTAGAAGTAGATTATTGTCTCTTGTTTTAGTAGATTACATGAGCTTGTGAATCTACAGGATTTTCTACATTTTAAACCATCCATGTCATCGCTTAAACCATCCATGTCCCATTTTAGTTCATCTTTGGTTTCTCTTTGTGAGAGCGAAATTTGTTGCACTTGGTCATGTAATTTTGATATATGATGTTGGAATTCTTCTTCTTCATGCGTCATAGACGAGCTTTATGAAGGCTTAATGGGTGTAAAATTATTTTGTTTAGGAGGCATTTTAGAACCAAATACCTATATCTATGCTTCAATATTCCCTTTTAATCACTTCAAATAGATTGTTCGAACAAAATTTATGCAATTTAAAAAACAAAAATACACATTTTTTTCTTACTTTTAGGAGCTCAATATTAAAACTATTATATTTCTATAATTTCAACTCTCCAATGTCTAAAATTTCATCCTATGGTATCCCTTTGAGTCTTCTTTCCAAAACCACAAGTCAAACTGAGATTGGATTCTTCAATATAAATCTATGCACAATCTCTCATGATGACTTGTTATGGACTGGTTCAGTAGAGTGAACTTGTACAAAATGCCATGTGTCACCGTTTCAGCCTTCGACCCTGAAAATGATGCAAGAAAAACTACAGTCCGTGCAATTTCAGTTACTTGTTATGAAATTCAATTATGATGCTCATAGATATATTTATGATGATTTTCCCTAGTCACCTGTTTGAGATTGAATTTTGGAGAATGCAAAAACCCTAACTTCTTCGAACCATATCTTAGAAAATATAACGAACCAAGATCTAAAAATTTTACACAAACTTCACCAATATTTTGACTCCATGTGGTTAAAATTTCAGCCTCTAAAGCCTCATTAAAAAAATAAAAAATATAGTGAAAATTCCAAGATGGCCTCTTTTAAGCACTGAAACCCAATAATCCAAATCTCTGATACCAAATGTTATGCAACCAAATACCAAAACAGAAGAAAAGATAGACTAATGACCTAAAAATTAGCCTCTTCGAGGGGGGAGCCTCCTTTACATCACATAAATTAATAATTTTTTGATGATACAAATGACAAGACCTCCTTGGTATATATAGGAGTCTAAGGGGTCACAATATAATCAGATCCTACATAACAATAACAATGTAAGGGCAATAGTGGGTCTACCGGGAACAACAATAAAAATATGGGGGTTACATGGGAATAAAAAATAAAAATAAGGGGGATACACTAACAATAACAATAAGGAGGCTACACTAGTATTATAGGGACATAACAACATATGATAAAAAAACCTCTTTTCCGTCTCAGAATAGAACCTCAGAGAAAACAATCTCAGAATATTGGGAGCAGTTGCGTGGCAAGAACTGGCAAGATCCAAGATTTTGAGATCTCAATCACAACCAAAGGTTGTGCGAGCTAGAGATTAAAAGTTGAGAAGCTGCTACAAGATATAAACCAATCTTGAAGAGACTTAGCCCATGGCTCAACTACGATGGTTCTATGAATATTTGAGCCTGACACCAAGACTCAGCCCATTGCTCTTGAACTTATTATACGGCCCACTTTGGAGCTATGTCTCTTGAGCTTTCAACAAGGTTGTATATATATATATATATATATATATATATATATATATATATATATATATATATATATATATATATATATTTAGATATATATACCTTATGTTATCATTCTTGAGCTTCACGATAAGAAACAAGACTTAATAGCCAATTCTTTTGACAGCATAATAAATAGAATAGGGACTTGCCCATTCATTTTCATTGAGGCTCCTAAGAAATTATAAGGTCGTATTTTGCAAGCCTCTTCAGTGATATTAAGTGGAAGAAACCAAGTCCTTCTTATATCAAATACTTACTAGTCTCTGGGCTATTAATAAGCATATAATAAACTCATAAAGGAAACTAGGAAAACATACAATTGTTAGGATATTTCGACACATAGGAATAGTTAAGTATAACTTGGTCTAGTATAGAGTTAGGTAAAGTGTGTTTCTTTACTATGTACATTTTGTAGCTTACAATCCGACGGTCATGATATGTAGTGATCCGACGGTTCATTCTCTCCTCGGTATTACCGACACTTGATCCATGGCTTAACACCCGATTGGTCCATGATCTATATTTAAAGAGCATGGAGGGTCATTTGTAGGTTAACTGTTCATGAGAGAAGATTATGTAAAATTTCATTCTTTTATTAATAAATTACCTGAAGTGGCCGCGTTGGCTCAGGCTGTGGATTGTTTTCCTATTTGAGGGTTTTAACCACGTCAAAATACTGGTGTATTGATCTGTGATCTGTTTGTGAGCGGTGTCCTTTGGTGTTCTCTCTGAGGAACTTACCCTGTAAATTCCTACATGGTATCAGAGCTTGGACCCAGGTTCAATTCCGCCAAGTTGCATTTGAGGGGGTGTTGGAAGAATCACCGCACCTCTATAGAATCAGTAATTTCCACCCTGGGGATCCTAGCTACTGGTTTGGAACATTTACCAACACCTGCGGATTTTGGTGTAATGGAAAACCTCCACATGGTATCAGAGCTAATTTATCAGAGTAGAGGTCTTGATTCAAGTCTCCTTTTTTGTGGGGGCGGATTTTTCATTTCCGCACATTCCCGCACTTCGTCAGCATTTTCATCAAATTTTCTTCAAAAAGCCATAACTTCTTCATCCGGAAGCCGTTTTTTTGAACCAGCCTAATTTTTCGAGATCTTTCCATTGGAACACTTAGTTTCAGTGTCTATAGCTTCAGTTTCTGTCAAAATGGAAAGTTCATGCCAAGTTATTCTTGATAGCACCAACTACTTCCAATGGTGGTCCTACATTGTGGATTTACTTAGAAGTAAAGGTCTCTACAGAATAGCCTCAAGCCAAGAAACCAAACCGAAAGATGAAGATAAGGCAGCTAAATGGGAAAATAGGCAAGATCAAGCACGAGGGTTGATAGGAATTTCTATTTCTCCCGATCTTAGATTCCATATTGCAGAACTTGATACTCCTGAGGAAGCAATGAAACAAATCACTAAAGTTTTTGGAATTAAAAATGAACTTAAAGCCCATCAACTTGAAAATGAGTTGCTTACATTGGACCCCAATAATTTTTCTTGCATTGAAGATTTTTTGTCCAAGTTTAAGACCCTTAGACTTCTCTTGGAAGGTGTTAAGGTTAAGAAAGAAGATAGTAGCCTTATCTACTCCATTCTTACTTAAGTTGGGACCAGCCTATTCTGTGTTTGTTTCCACCTTCCATTCTACAAGAGAAGCCTTCATTTCTCAAGGACAAGCCTACAAGTCCCCTTCCTTTGATTCCTTTTGTGATTCTTTAATAAGAGAACAAGAAAAACTCTTACACCTTGGTCTTCTTAATCTTCGAAACTCTTCTAAGAAAGCGTTAGCCGCCCAGCAGCAACCAAATTCAAAGAATCCTAAGAAGTTGTATCCTAAAAGGAATGGTCCTAAACCAAACAAGGGTCCTAAGCAATTTCAGCCTCAAAATGAAAAATCATTTCAACAAAATGATAAGACAAATAAAAACAAAGGGAAGAAGACTGACAGACATTGCAACTTTTGTAATCGAGATGGCCACTTAGAATCCAAATGCTTTAAGAAGATGGAAACCTTGGAAGCAACAATGAAGAAGCATAATATCCATTTGGAGCACTCTTCAACTTCAACTTCATCTTCAGGAATGGCACTGTCTGCATGTGGTTGTCAAGCATCTCAGTCTGGTTATGCACTAAATGTATCTTCTTCTTCTCATTGTCATGAGTGGCTCATTGATTCTGGAGCTTCTTATCACATGGCCAAAAACAAAGCCATGTTTTCGTCTTTAAATGATTGTAACACCAAAAATATATAAGTTGGTGATGATAGATCTCTTAGTGTTGTAGGGACTGGAACTGTTCATATAGGCAATGGTCAATTTAATGATGTATTATGTGTTCCAACCTTATCCTGCAACCTTCTATTTATATATCAGATAACTCATTCAGGTGAAGGTAAAATCGTTGAATTTTCACCTCACGATGTTGTAATTAAGGACCTAAGAGATCCTAGAAAAATTTTAGCTACTGACATCGCTGATGATTCTACAAGGTTGTATAAGTTTCACAACTTTGGGTCATCAAATCTTCCCTCAGTATTTGTTGCTCATAACGATGAAGTGAGCAAACTTTGGCATGAGCGATTTGGTCACTTAAACTATCGATCCCTTCAGAATCTATGTAAAGAAAATATGGTGACAGGTCTTCCACTGGTATCTTGCAAAAATGGTGTTTGTTCTGGATGTGTACTCGGAAAACATCATCGGGATAGTTTTGAAAAACGTGCCTCTTGGCACGCCTCAGCCCCTTTACAGCTCGTGCATAGTGATTTATGTGGTCCACTTCCAGTTGTTTCATTCTCTGGCTACAAGTATTTCTTAACTTTCATTGATGATTTCTCTAGACGCACTTGGGTATACTTCTTAAAACTCAAGAGTGAAGTCTTTAACATGTTCTTGGCCTTTAAGGCCTTTGTTGAAAAACAATCTGGACATCAAATTCTTAAGCTAAGATCTGATAATGGTGGAGAATATGTTAACAACAAATTCATCAACTTTTGCACTGAGAATGGAATTCAAATGCAACATACTGTTCCATATACTCCACAACAAAATGGTGTAGCTGAAAGGAAGAATTGCACCTTAAAGGAAATGGCTAATTGTATGCTTCAATCTAAAGGACTTAGTGTTAATTATTGGGCAAAAGCAATTAACTGTGAAAATTACACAATAAATCGCACTTCTACTAAGGTTTTAAAGAATATCACTCCAGAAGAAGCATGGAGCTCAATTAAACCAGATGTAAGTCACTTTCGTGTTTTTCGAAGTGAAGCATGGGCCCATATTCCAGATGAGAAACATAAAGCTTTAGAACCTAAGAGTGAAAAAATGTATTTTTGTTGGATATTCTGAAGATGTCAAAGGATATAGACTTATTCCACCTAAGTCCAAGAATGTTATCATTAGAAGAGATGTAAAGTTTGCTGAAAATATATTAGCCTACGAGCCTAGTTCGGCGGATGTGCCACCTCTCCCTATTTCTTCTACTTTTGAAAATATTTCTTCTTGAGATGACGAAAGTGAGGATGAAAATCCTCCCCCACCTTCTTAGGATCCTCCTTCAGCTCCTCAGCTTCCAAAATGGGTCCGTGCTACTTGGGATGCAGCAGGTGATCTTGTCGGTGATCCTACAGATCAGCGACGTACACATTCTCAGTTTGATAGAGCATCTTCTTTACTGGCTCAAGCTTTAGTGAATTATGATCCTGACACCTTTGCAGAAGCTTCAGGCCATCCAGATTAGGAAGCAGCTATGAATGAAGAATATCATTCATTATTGGCAAATGATACATGGGATCTTGTTCCTCTACCAAAGGGACGAAAACTTGTTAGATGCAAATGGGTTTACAGAACCAAGTATGGACCATATGGGAAAGTTGATAAACATAAAGCTCGTCTGGTTGCTAAGGGTTTTTCACAAGTTGAAGGCATTGACTACACTGAAAACTTCTCCCCTGTTTCCAAAATGAACTCTATCTGCCTTGTTCTTTCCCTTGTTGCCTCTTTCAAATGGGAAGTCCATCAGATGGATATTAAATCTGCCTTCTTGCATGGGGACTTGCATGAAGAAATCTATATGGAACAACCTATTGGCTTTATACAAACAGACTCCGATCTTGTATGTCGGCTTAAGAAATCCCTTTATGGTCTCAAGCAAGCTCCTCGGGCTTGGTATGCCAAAATGGATAGCTTTCTTTTAGAATCTGGCTTTTCTAGGTGTCATTCTGACAATACTGTCTACACCAAGAAAGTGGGAAAGTCTCTTATCATTCTTGTTCTTTATGTTGATGACCTTATCCTCACTGGTAGTGATCCCAACCTTATCAACCATGTGAAGTCCAGCCTTAAAAAGAAGTTTGAAATGACAGACTTAGGACACTTACATTATTTTCTTGGTCTTCAAGTCTTGCAATCCAAGGAAGGTATTTCCCTTTCCCAGTCCAAGTATGCCTGTGATATTCTACGCCATTTTCACATGGAAGACTGTAAGCCAGCCCCTTCTCCCTTTCAGTCTGGAGTCAAACTTTCAGTCACTTGTACTTCTCCTGAAGTTGATGCTACCTTATACCGTCAACTTGTAGGAAAACTTTTGTATCTAACCCATACTTGTCCTGACCTTTCCTTTGTTGTTGGCCTTGTTGCTCGGTTTATGAAAAACCCACGTGAAAGTCATTGGAAAGCAGCTAAAAGAATACTTCATTATGTTCGAGGTACAGTTCAATTTGGGATTCATTACAGTGCCGAAGCATCTCCTCTATTGGTTGGTTTCACTGATTCCAATTGGGCTAGTGACCCTGATGATCGGAAGTCTACTGCAGGTTATGTGTTCACTCTTGGTTCAGGACCTATTACATGGGCTTGCAAGAAACAAGGTGCCATTTCTCTTTCTTCAGCAGAAGCAGAGTATCGTGGTGCCGTAGAAGCTAGTAAGGAAGCCTTGTGGCTTCGTCAGATCTTGTCAGAGTTTGGCTTTCAGCAGCAGCATCCGACTACACTTTGGTGTGATAATAAAAGTGCCATTCAACTATGAAAAGATCTAGTCCAACATCAGCGCAGCAAACACATTGAACTGCACATGCACTTCATCGGAAAGCTCATTCACGACCATGTTCTTGAAGTGAAATATTGTTCAACAGATGATCAAGTTGCAGACATATTTACAAAGGCTCTCACAGAAGCGAAGTTTACTAAACTTCGATTTATGGTTGTAGTTCAGGAAGTTGTCACTAAGGGGGGATAGGCTCTAGTGCCTCCTTCCTTCTCCTATTGTGTCATATTTGTAAATCCTTCAATCCTATCCCAAGTTGTTGTTAAGGGGGGATGTTAGGATATTCTGACACATAGGAAATAGTTAAGTATAACTTGGTCTAGTATAGATTTAGGTAAAGTGTGTTTCTTTACTATGTACATTTTGTAACTTACAATCTGACGGTCACGATATGTAGTGATCCGACGATTCATTCTCTCCTCGGTATTACCGACACTTGATCCGTGGCTTAACACCTGATTGGTCCATGATCTATTTAAAGAGCATGGAGGGTCATTTGTAGGTTAACTGTTCATGAGAGAAGATTATGTAAAATTTCATTCTTTTATTAATAAATTGCCTGAAGTGGCCGTGTTGGCTCAGGCCGTGGACTGTTTCCTTATTTGAGGGTTTTAACCACGTCAAAATACTGGTATATTGATCTGTGATCTGTTTGTGAGCGGTGTCCTTTGGTGTTCTGTCTGAGGAACTTACCCTGTAAATTCCTACAACAATGCCCAAAATTCCATCTCTATTGCAACGTATGCAATGAAGATCAGACTTTTCTCCTTGGAACTGTTGGTCCCCCCTTCCTCTAAAATTCATTCTTCCTCTTCCTCTTTGGCCACATCTTCCTCTAGAAGAATCTTGTGCATGATTCTTCTCTCTATGTGCAAGACATACATCTTCTTCAGAAGACTAAGGAGTTGTATTCTTCCCAAAATCCTTCTCTCTCTTAGCAAACTTCTTCTCAAGGGAGTCAAAGGTAATCTCCTTGAGGTTTCTACTTGCTTGCAATGACTCAAGATAATTTTAATAAGTGGGATATAGTGACTTGAGATAAGCTATGAGAGGAATGTCTATTTCAACACTAGGGGTTTTTATATCATGCATAATGGATCTTACTTCTGATGCTAAAGCAATAGGGTCATCATTTTTCAATTCAAGGTTAAATAATTTAATCATCAATTGGACAACTTCAAGTTCAGAGTGTGAATCATATAGTTCCTTCAACTTCTGTAAGGCTTCAAAAGAATTTGAGAATGGTGAAATATCGTGACTCGCCTCTTC
The DNA here is from genome assembly GCA_031772625.1 of Pinus tabuliformis. NCBI lineage: Eukaryota > Viridiplantae > Streptophyta > Pinopsida > Pinales > Pinaceae > Pinus > Pinus tabuliformis. Next base: position 1,474,626,604 of record CM062820.1, on the reverse strand, counting down.
ATTTACAGATGTTGCAATCAAGGCATAGGCCTTACTGTTCTTATTTTCCTAAATGGAAATCCCCTTATCTGAGGTGGGATTTGCAGGTTCATTATCTCCCTCTCCTACACAAACTCCTTTCCACAACTCATTGAAAATGAGAGTGTGTTTTATATTTCATGACCATTCAGGATAGTTCTCTTTTCCAGAGAGAACTCCTCCAACAATTGATATCAATGAATGCATTAACAATATGTGCATTTTGTAAAATGTACTCTGTTGCCAATATATAATAATAATAAAATTGCACTTCCGATCTAAAAAACTGCACTCAAGAAGAAATATTCTGAAAAATGCAATTTTGGTGGCAATATGATAGAGGTATTATTTGGGGGAGGTGGTATATTAGGGAGGGTGTATATGGGGGATGGTTATATGGGGGAGGCAACGTATGAGGGGAGCGGAGTTATATGTAGGAGGTATTATTTGATCGAGCGTTCTTTGGGAGCGATGGTATGGTGTATGGTGGAGGCGTTAACCAATGTTAACCAACCATGGTATGGGATTTGTTAACCAATGTGGGTCATATGCCAGCATTCAACGTAATGCAGTGACACCGCAACACAGAAATATCGCAGCAGTTTTGGTGGTATGCAAAGAGGGTGGTATATGAGGAGGGCAGTATGGGGTATACCATTCAACAGTCCGGGAATTGAGTTGTATGGTAGGTATTACCAATGTAGAGGGGTAGTATGGGGAGGACCAATGTATGACCGTAACACCATATTACATAACGAGGCCAATGTATGACCGAACAAGCGGAGTATACTCGAAAGGTATATAATTGTGCGATGGTATGGGAGGAGTCGGCTTGAGAGTTAAAAATGAATTGGAGGGAGATATTATAACCAAGAGTATTATATATGATAACCTGTATGGCCTCGAGTTCAACAAGTGCATTCAAATCCACTCATTATTTACAACACTTCTGCAATAAACTTGGCCAAGAACCCAAAGTTTCATGATCGATTGAAGCACATCAATACAAAATACCATCTGATTCGAAATCATGTTGACGCCAAGAGAATCCATCTACACCATTGTTCCACAACTAAGAAAATTGCATACATCTTCACCAAATCACTTAAAAGAGAAAAGTTCGAAAGATTCATAATGATGCTTGGACTCACCAACATCCCTTCAAATTAAGGGGGGGAATGTCGACACCTAATCATTGGTAATGGGTGAATATATGTAAAATAGTGTAAATAGAAAATAAGGAGAATAGGAATATGAAGAGATATTGGGAGATGAAGCCCAAGAGTCTCTCTTTCCATGTATATATCTATGATCAACCTTAATGGAAAAGCACAATTCATTTGAGGAGTTACCTCCTAGCCTTTTTTTTTTTTTTTTCAGTGTGAATTTACACTTTTCCATGTATTTTCAAATTTTTTAGGTGTGGATCTACTCAAAAATGTGTGGAGTGGGTACTCATTGGATGAAAAATTTAATTATGCATCCAATGAGTACCTACACTTGACATTTGAGTAGACATAAAGACAAAAACAAAATATAATTTAAAAAATAAATAAATAAATAAAATAATTCCTTTATTTTTGTTTAAATCATCTCTTCTTTTATTTAACTATCATTTTATTATTTTCCCTAGGAGGCATGTTTTAGACCTAAAAATTCCCTTAGTTGATTTTTCAATTGTCATCATAAGTATGTCACAATAGTGACCACTTTCATTTCTTTTTCTTAACCAATTAATGTCCCCTCTTTTCTTAAGAATGAAACACCTAGAGTTTTACTATAATTATCATCACACATCATCAAGGTATCAGCAACAACTACCCCTTGTGTTTGTTGTGTTTTATCACTTTAACCTGAATCATTTCCTAAAGTCAATGAGATTAATGAAGTCAAAGTGCAAGAAAAATATGTAATTTTCACAAATTAATTAGATTGACAAAGTCATAATGAGATGCAATAAATGTAATGAATATAACACTCACTAGTAAAAGGAAAGCCATGTCTCCCCAAATGCGGTGTTAGGGATTCAATGCTATGATGAACACGTGACTGATGAGGCTCATCAATAGGTAAATTATATGGCCCTTAATGCCACTCTGCAACTTATTAAAAACAAATTTTATAACATTTCTTTACATATTTTATTATATTTTGCTTAGCGAGAATGGTAAAATTGAGATGTTATGTCATGTGGCCTAATGTGCATTAATTGCAGGATTTGGAGTAGTTTTGGGCTAATTTAAGTGCAGGAAATTGAAGTAGACAAGCAAGAGGGATTTCAGGAGATTGGGTCTCCCTCCTTAACTCCTCAATCACTTGAAGATTCTTCCACCATATCTCATCAACTCAAAGTTACAAGCAACCAAGCCCACCGAGTTCATTGGCAGCCAAGCCAGTGATAGTTGAAGACAATTCAATCTCAAGTTTAGGAGCCAATCCTCCCTAATTTTAAGGAAGTTTTTGGTAGCTTTAGTTGTATAAATAAGAAGGCCTAGGGCCTCATTATGACTCAAATTCTTATTGTAGCCAAGAGGCTATTTCGAGCTTAAGATATTGTGATTGTCATTCTCATGTTATTTTTTATATTTTGGTGATAATGAAAACGGTTTCTTTGATCTAGCATTGAGTTGACTCAGAGGGCTAAAGATCTTGGGTTAGGGCCCAAACCTAGTAGCAGAGGTTCCTCGTTCTATACATTGTATCCTAAGATTAGAATCATAGATTAACTACTAAAGTTATCTCTGTTTTGTTTAATTTACAAGTCTTTGTGTGATTGTTAGTTTTGCTTCCATTAGTTGGAGAAGTAGATTAGTGTTACAGTAGTGAAAGAAAATAATACTTCAGAAAATCTTATTACAGTGGCCTCATCCTCATCTCCCTCATGGGATCATGGTTTGAGGGCCCCACTCTCACAACCCCAAAAACAAATTTATCTTTTGGTTATTACATAGCTTAGGATTTCCTGTTGAGTATATCATTATTAATGATTTCTTATAAGCACCTGCAATTGTCATTTTTGTTTCTTAAGTTTGTTGTAGATTAGAAACCACTCCATTCCATAGATTTGATCCATTATCTACCAATAAATCAATTTCTCAAATTCAACCCATCTTTTCCATATTTACATAAAGTTGTGAATAAATGAAGAAATTAATATGTGTTGTTGCAGGAGTTGTTGATTTGCAAGGAAATCATTCCACCAACCTCATCTAAGTCTTCTCCATCTCTCACCGAATCCTACCAATCACCAATTTAGATTTTTGTTTTGTAGCCACCTTGAGAAAATCCAACCATCCTGAAGAGTTGGGTTGATCCTTGGGTAGTGTTCACCTTCCCCATACCTTATTCCACCATCATACACCTTCCCAGCACTTCCTTTCACCTTCCCTTCCTACAGCTTTCAACTAAGTTTCCTATAGTAAACCAGGACATACTGTAGTAACTATAGGAAATCCTGTAGCAACTACAAGAAACCTTGTATCAGCATGTTTTAGACTTTTTTGGGTAGAAATGATGATTATAACCTAGGGTAGGCCTTCAAATTTACCTCCATACCCCTCAATGCCAGTTTTGACCAATTTTCCCATACCTTCGTCCCCTGCAAAAGATCAGCTTGTTTAGTGTAACATTTATATTTCTAAAGTGAAAACCAAAAGACCCTTTTCTGCAAAATTTAGCTAGTGCATGCATATAGAATTTTTAGTAATGTTAGGATCATTCCTATGCTTACTTAGTCCACATAAATAGATAGGGTAGGGCTAGTCAATCTTTGGCCAATTCATCCTCCTCCAACACATCCATCAAAAGTGAAATTGGGAACATGTTGGAAGACTTTAAGAGTGAAATGTTGCATACCCTTGCTCTGGAAATGGACACCATGTAGATCAAGAGGAAGTAGGAGGAAGAAGAAAGAGCCTTAGCTATCTTTTTCCCTAGATGCACTAGGAGGCACCCTAGAAATGAATGTCCATTGAATCTTATAGAGATTTGTTAGGTCTGTGAGGAGAACCACTCCACCGACAAGTGTCCTCTGTCTGGATTGAAATTTGTGTGTCAAGGAACTAAAGGTGTGATTGAACAACTCTGTTATATCAACCAAAGGAGGCCTCAAGGACCTCGACCATACCAGCAGGGCATGCAAGGGGCATCCTATTCATATTAAAACCCTAACCAGAATGCATCCATTCCCCCTTGGTGTCCTCCTGCTCATCCTTCATGGTCCACACCTTCTCCCTGGCCTTTTGCACGTCAATACCATTCCCAACTTTCCAATCAATCATTTTAACCAAATGTTCCCCCACAACCTTAATGGAATACTCCATCATAGGGGAGGAGGCCCCCATACAACTAATCTCTAGCCTTACTACCTCTGCCTTCATCTCAACCACAGCTCCTTCACCCTGCTCCAACTAAGCAACCTCAGATGCCTACTCAGCAAATCCGAACCTGAACAACAAGCAGGCACAAAAGGTTTATAGTGGAGAGACATTTTACCCTACCTATGCTATGGAAGAGTGCTTCTAGATAATCAACCTTCATCTCCACCTGAGGAGCTTGAGGATGAAAAGGAAGAGAGTGTTCCTCAAACCAATCCACCTCCTTTTCCTGAGAGATTAATCCATCCTAGCCAACATACCCTAGAAGAGATTGAACTTCTGGGTGAATTGAAAAACTTGTGTGTTAAAATCCCACTCCTACAAGTTATCAAGGATATCCCCATCTACAACAAGTTAATCAAGGATAAATGCTTCAAACATCCTAGGGGGAGAAAGAAAGACATCCCTACCATTAATGTCATTGGACAACTATCTGACTTAATGTTGGGGAGAGTGATTTTCCCAAAGTATCTAGACCCTGGAATTCCTATGGTAGATGTGCACATCGATGGTATCATTGTCCCCCATACCTTTATTGATCTTGGGGATGCCATCAATGTGATGACTAAGGATACTATGCTTAAACTGAATCTCCAAGGATCATTAAGGAAGACCACAACAGTCTTGCAGCTTGCAGACAGATCCATAGTAGCTCCTGAGGGAGTTGTTGAGGATGTGATGGTCTCCATTGATTCCTGGGAATACCTTGTTGACTTCTTAGTTCTCCAACCTAAGACCAAGTTCAATGGTTATCCTCTCATCCTTGGAAGGCCATGGCTAGCCACTGTTAATGCTTACATAAGTTGCAGGGCTGGGAATATGACCATTAAAAATGGGCATTTGTCCAAACAATTGGTCTTGTACCCTCTTGCTCAACCATATCTAGAGCATGAATTACCTTTATGGTTGGAATAAGAGGAGGAATATGAAGTCTACTCTACCACATCTTACCCAATTTTACCCTATATGCTACTATAGGAGGGGGGCAACCTGATGAAGGCAACCTAATTGATCAAATCGTCCAGAATCAGCCCCCGAACACCATGTCTCTTGAGGAGTTAGTAAAGAAAGTTGAAGATAACCCTTGGACTAATTTGTGCCTAGATTACTCAAGTCCTACTCATATCAAGATGATGGAATTTGGTCTAGCTAGAACATTGAAAATCAACCCCTCTCTCTCTATGCACATCAGGAAAAGGAGTTATGTGACATGCTAAGAGAGCATATGGATGTCTATGCCTGGAGTTATAAGGAAATGAAGGGAGTACACCCTTTGATGTGTACTCACCACATTTACATCAAGGAAGGCTACAAGCCAATGTGCCAACCTCATAGGAGAATGAACCCAACCCTTAAAGACATAGTTAAAGAAGAACTGCATAAGTTGTTGGATGCGGGGTTCATTTACCCCATCTCAGATAGTGATTGGGTGTCTCCTCTAGTTCTATTCCCAAAGAAGAATGGAAAATGGAGGATCTATGTGGACTACAGAGAGTTAAACAAAGCCACCAAAAAAGACCATTTCACTTTACCTTTCATTGATCAAGCCTTGGATGGTCTTGCGAGAAAGAAGTTCTTTTCTTTCCCAGATGGATTCAGTGGTTACAATCAAATCTAGATTAGCCCAAAGAACCAAGATAAAACCATCTTCACTTGTCCTTGGGGTACCTTTGCTTATAGTGTCCTTCCTTTTGGATTATTTAATGCCCCTGCCACTTTTCAGAGCGCAGTTCTGAGCATCTTTGCAGAGCTAGTCCATCACTGTAGAAATTTATATGGATGATTTCACTCCCTATTGGTGTGATTTCCTGGAGGCTCTCTCTAACTTGGGGAAAGTATTAAATAAATGCATTAAAATGAACCTATCCCTTACTCATGAGAAGTGTGAGTTCTTGATGAATGCAGGTATTGTTCTACTCAATATCCCAGGAAGGACTACAAGTGGACCCAAATAAAATTGCTATCATAAAGAGGGTCCCTACTCCTCAGAAGTAGAGGGATGTTAGAAGTTTCTTGGGCTTAGATGGATACTATTGGAGAATCATAAAGGACTTCAGCAAATTAGCCTCACTTTTGTTTGGACTATTGACCAAGGACTCTAAATTTTTCTGGTCAGGAAGCTGCCAAGAGGCCCTAGAAACCTTAAAGGACAAGTTAACTACTACACCCATACTCTGAGGCCCAAATTGGGCTCTTCCTTTCCACATCCATGCCGATGCCTCTGACAAATATATAGGAGAATCTCTAGGTCAGATAGATGACAAGTTGCCTTATGCCATTTATTTCATCGGTAAAAATCTGGCCAAGGCTTAATTGAACTATACTGTGACTAAAAAAGAGTTTCTAGCTATTGTCCATTCCTTGAATAAATTTAGACATTACATCACTGGTTACCAGACCTTTATACATACTGACCATGCTGCTATTAAATATTTGATGAACAATCTTGATGTGAATGCCATAATTATTATATGGTTGTTTTTATTACAACAGTTTGATCTATCTATCATTGATAAGCCTAGTAGAGAAAATGTAGTTGCAGACATTTTGTCTAGACTTGCTTTGCTTGCAGGTGAGGAAGGAATGGTTGATTATCAAATGACAGATGAGAATTTATTTTCTATTTCAATTCTCTCTCCATGGTTTTCTGACATAGCCAACTACTTAGTGGCTACACAATTCCCTCCAAATTTGTCCTCCAAAGAAAAGAGAAGAATTATAAGGAAGAGAGCCCCATTCACTTGGATTGGGGGCGATCTCTTCAACCTAGGCCCAGATCAAATTTTGAGGACATGTGTTAGGGAGGAGGAATTCTTTAACATCCTTCTAGCCTGTCATTATGGGCCTTGTGGAGGTCACTTTTCAGCTAAGAGGACAACCTTCAAGGTATTGCAAACTAGCTACTACTGGCCCACTCTCCACCAAGATGCAAGAAGATACACCACTTGATCTTACCAGTTCCAAAGAATGGGGAAACCTACTCCCAGGGATGAAATTCCTTTACAACATCAAGTGACTCTTGAGCCATTTGAAAAGTGGGGCATGGATTTCATTGGGCCCACTGATCCATCATTAGGGAAAAAAAGGTACATAATTTTGTGCGCTGACTATTTGACAAAGTGGATTGAAACCAAGGCTGTCAAGGTAGCAACAGAAGAGAAACTGGATGAGTTCTTAAGGGAGAATGTATTTTACGAGTTTGGGTACCCTAGAGAGCTAGTCACTGATCAGGGAGCTCAATTCACCTCACACCTGATTGAAAATCTGTTGAGGCAGCATAAGATCAAGCACTGGAAGTCAATTTCTTATCATCCTTAGGCCAATGCACAAGTAGAGGTTAGCAACAAAGCATTGGAAGGTATTCTCACCAAGGTTGTGAGCAGCAACAAAAAATATTGGGCTGACGGACTAGTGGAGGCCACTTGGGCCTATAATACAACCTAGAAGACAACCATTGGCTTCACACCTTATGACTTGGTCTATGGGAAGAAGGCTTCGCTCTCCATTGAGTTTGAGTACAACACTTTGAGAATGGAAGAACAGTTGGATTTGGATGTTAGATAGGCATAGAAAGAGAGGTTGCTCCAGCTCAATGGGTTAGATGAATTCAGGATGCATTCCCTCCTACACAAAGAAGTTACTCAAGTACAAATAAAGGTTTGGCATGACAAAGACATCAAATACAGTTTTTCAAGAAGGTGATTGGCCTCTGCTATATGAATCCAGGTTCAAGGACTTCAAAGGAAAATTGATGACCAAGTGGTTGGGCCCATATCTGATAGAAAAGTTCCATGACAATGGGGTTGTGCAAATAAGGACCATTGATGAAGAACGTATCCCCTTGATTGTCAATGGATACAGATAAAAAACCTATAAAATACCTCTCTCAAGGGAAGAGTTCATCAATACCATCAGTAAGGAAGTGAATGTTCTTGGAAGTGTCTCGGCTTCCAGCTCATCAAATTCTTGAAGACTATTTTTATTTTTGGAAGAAAAAAAAAGGGGGGACTTAGGTGAAAACCTCTATGAGGCACCTGAGGCCAACATTTGGGTTGAAAACCTCCTTGAGGCAGCCCAAGAGTGAAAAAAGGAAAATAAAAAGATCTCTGGGTGAAAACCTCCCTTGAGACACCTAGGGCAAGTAGATAGGTTGAAAACATCCTTTGAGCCGACCTATGTGTCTTTCAAAAAAAAGGAAGAAAACAGAAAAGTAAAAAAGGCAAATGACATGGCAGGGACCTCAATCCTGCCCACTAATCAAATTTTGTGATTTTTGCACGTTTTTAAAGGAAACAAAGGACTAAGAATTTAGAAGATAGAAATCCAAGCATCACCCCATTCTTCCTTCATTCACTTCATATATCCCATGCCTACTTATGTCTCTATCATCTATCCTCACTTCGAGTGATCAAAAACTAGTTTTTATGTAGTTTTCTGAATTCTACAGGAGTTTCATGTAGTACTACAGGAATGAAATTCCGATTGGAAAATGATGATGCAGGCTTGTTCTAGGTTAAAATAAGGTGCCATACACCTCACCACCTCTCACCCAACACCAACTTATGACCATACCAACCTCTATGTCCATCAAAAACCACTCAGAAAAATAAAAATACAAAAAAAAAATAGAAAAAGAGAGTCCAAGGACCATGCCATCATTGGCCTAACTCACCTACCAATCCATCTCCTCCATTGCCATCCTTCCATTCCTACATCACCACCCATTCCTCCTCCAAGAGACAAAAAAAAATGATGAAAAAGGAAACTACATGATTTCCTGTAGTAACTAAAGGAAACCTTGTAGCATCTTGTGTTCCCACGGCAGCAGTTTCTCCATGCATTCTCCTTCAACACCCATGGAAGAAAATAGCTCTAGCACCCCTGCAAACACTATGACTCCCATCCAGAGCACAACAACAAAGAGAGAAACCACATCAAGAGGAAGAAATATACAGAAAAGTGACCGAGGAAAAGCACTTACCTGAACAAAAAGAAGCACAGCAAAGTCGCCCTCCAACATGCATCAACCAAGAGAAGGAAGGCATAGGTATGGCACCTCATTTGAATTCTTCCCTAAGTATGAAATCATAAAAGTGTAGGAATATGAATAAGTTTGATTTTATAAGAATGAGTTGAAAAGGTGGTTGAGTTAAGTTGTGTGAGAGTGGGTGATGATTATGAGGGGAGGTTGCATGATAACTAACGGTGGGCCAACGGTCCCAAAGAGGAAATCTCATACACTTCTAGCCAATACAGCGCTCCAAGGAATCAACCATAAATAGAAAACATTCCAAACTATCATGCACCATTTGTTCATTTCGAGATCAGAAAGGACCAAGACCAACTTGGAGAGCCATCGAGGAGGAAAACTTGTTTCAACCACTCTACAGGAAATAGAACTACAGGAAATGTAGGGAGCTACAGGAAACAATGGAAATTCGTAGAGAACACTAAAAGGGGGTGCATAGTGTCCAGCTACTCAGAAATTTTCCTCATCCAAAACATCACAGTGAAAGGTAGGTGACCCATATCTCTTATGCTTTGAATTGATAGCTAGGAACAGAAAAATATGAGTTTTTAAGTTATTACAGTGGGCCAGGGGGTTTTAAAATAATTGTGAACAGTTTCAAAGTTGTGTGGAGATAGGGAAAATTTGCATCCATCCACCACTATTATAAACTCTCAGTCACCCTAAAAACTAAGGATAGCCTACAAAACTCCCTACAGTCAACCAATCAGAAAAGAGGCATGACAGGAGGGTTTAACAGAAGGGAACCCATAGAGACATCCAAGATACACCTTCATCCCCCTATGGTAGAAATATTTAGAAGGAATAACTGGTTGGGATTCTTTGAGCTGCTCAGAGGGTATGATGATGATGTAGCTCAAGAATTTTCCATGGCACTTAACCCTCAGGCTAGAATCAGTGTTACTATTGTGGTAAGAGGAATGTCAATTACAAGTACTCTTGAAGTAATTAGCAAGACCACTACACTTCCTTAAGGGATGCCATGGACAAAACAAGATAAGGATGTAGGCACTTTTGCAAAGAAAAAATTCTTAAGGGATGAAGAGCCAATTGAGGACAAAAATGGGATAAGAAGGGAAAGCTTTCCCTTCCCTTGGAATGAGGTGAGCTATCATATTCTCAAATATATCTCTTGTGAAGGTAGGATCGGTGTAATCTATGGCTATCAATTTAAACTCCTCCATGAGTTGATATTTGGAGAGGAGATACCCATTAACAGAAGACTCATTGTACCCTACTTCTTGTTGCAATCAATAATAGACATGAACCTAAAGGTCTAAGAGGGAAAACATTAGTAATTGGCACACCATGGACTTATTAAGCTAATACTAGAGGATGCCTTGAGCTAGCTAAGAATCCCCATTCAATGGTCCACATTTAGAGACATGGACAGAGAGGTTGTGATTGAAATACAAGCCCTTGAATATGATAGGGACAATACCTCTAGTGGTGAAGAGGAGGTAGAAGAAGATGAAGAAGAACCTAAAGAGGAGGCAGAAGAATATGAAGAACCTGAATAGGAGGCAGAAGAAGATGAAGAAGAACCAGAGGAGGAAGAGGAGGCAGAAACAGAGAAAACAAAGGAAGAAGAAGAAAAAGAAGAAGGAGAAGAGGAGAAAAGTGAAGAGAAAGAACAGAAGGAAGAAGCAAGCCCTGAGGAACACACCAAGGAAAGGGAAGAATCTCTAAGGTTGTCTCATGAACCCACTGAAAGGGAGGCAGTTTCTTCCTTGACTGCCCTAAGCACATGTGGCAAGTCAAAAGGGAAAAGACAGAGGCGGATTCCCCTCTATTTCAAAACAAGGGGGAGCACTAGGATCAAGCAAGGGAAACCACAAACACCCACCTGGACTCCAATCATAATTGAGGACTCACCAAAAGAGAAAGAAAATCTAGTTTCCCTGAAAATAAAAGGTGAAGATGGCACATCAAAACAAGCTTCCCCAAAGTCTCCCATCACCTATGTTAGGAGGTGTTATAGAAATTTTGGGCACTGCATCCCCAATCATAAATGTCCATAAACCAAGGGCTCTTAAGTCCCTAAAAGTGTTGTTCCAACCCCTAAAAGAACAAGGTCAATTGATTACATCTTCTCCCAGAAGTTCTCCATGAAAAACTACTCAGAACTGGTCAAAACTAGACCATCTCACCTGCTCCATGGTCAAAGTGCGTTGCATCCCACCTAAATACACACGGGAGGTGCGATGCATACTGAAAAGCCCTTCTATGGGGTGCGATGGGCGAGAGTGGACAAATGGCAGGGTCAATCTGCAAGGTGTAGGATCATGGAATCTTCCAGAAACTTCTCCTGTGACACTTGCCTCTCTGCATTCGCCCAGGGATGAGTAAGATCATGAATCTCCAAGTGGAATCAAGAACTATTAGAGAGAGGACACTAATCAAATCTCAAAAGCTGACTCACCCCCTTGCAAACATCTATATATGGATCCCTCATCCCAGAGATCCAGAGGCTGGAATTTTGTATCTTGTAAGGAAATGTTGTTGGTTTCTTGGTGTAACATCATAGTGTTGGGTGATCTAAGCTTTTCATGAGGTGAAGAAGGCATTTCTTGCTGAGAGGATGATGTTGGGTCAGAACAATTGGTTGTAATCCTCTTTGCTATTCTTGATTATTAATAGAGCTATTCAAGTTTTCCTCCACATTCTTGTATGATTGATGATATATGCATTTGTGTGGTCAATATACATCTGGTCCTATATTGTTTATGATAGTAGATCTATGTTCTTGGATAATGTTATGCTGCTTTGATTCTACAGGTGCTCTTTGAAGCTGGGTAGACGAGGAAGCGAATGGCAAAGATCTATCAGAAGGGAGAGGAATCAAGCAAGGAACCAAGCGCAAGACAGAGGTTGGTCTCCTTCTTTCCCCTCTTATGTACTTCTCATAAAGGAAAATGAAAGTGGTTTTAGTTTGTTTGTTTCTAAGGTAGCTACCAGCCTTAGTGGGACTAGCAGCTCTACATAGACACTAGATTTCCCGATAACAAAATGGCGACTCCGCTGGGGAGCGAATAGATTGTTTGTTTGTCTATATTTGTTTGCTTTATAAAATTACAGACTGAGCCTGAAGTCAAGCCAGCTAGCCTTCGAACTGCATTTGCTATGCAAGTGCAAAGTAGATCAATGCTGCTTCAGTCTATCTCTGGGTTTTGTTTATAAATTGAACAATCGATTTACAAGCTCTCTAATTGCCCTTGTGGTGGCTCTAGTAACCTCCTTAGATCTACCCCTGTGATTTATTTACTGATTACCACTTGCTCGGCCTAAATCCCTGAACTGAGCTGCAAACTGTGACCCGAAACCCAGTTGAAGTCTCGTCCCTGGACCATCGCACTGTCTCTTCTTTGGAATCTGGATGCATCGCACTTCCCAAGTGTGGTAGGTGCGCTGCATCTCACTTTCCCTATGTTACAGGTGCACTGATCAGACAAGGCCTCTTCTGCTCCTAGATTTTGGTTTCTGTGTTCACTCTTTTCAGCTCAATTCAGGAGTTTTGTTGTCTGTAGTCAATATACCTCTGTTGAAACCCCCTTCCTTGCCATTATTCCGCCTCCATTGTGAAAAGAAATGTAAATGTTTTTATGTATTTTGAGCCATTTTTAGTTCTCTTTTACAAATAAGTAGCGTAATTGAACTGTCGTTTCTTGATTTGAAAGTGTCGCAAGTGTCATTTTCAGTCATAGAAGAGAATCCGATTATTCTTGATAGTCGATTACACAGTTACTCTTGTATTTGATTTGAATTAGTAGTTTTTCAAGTGTCGAAAGAAAGTTTTCAATTCCAAATCGCAAAGTGTCATCATTGTCTTCATTTTGTCTTGAAAAGAAACTTGTTAGTAATGTCGCTTTGAAAAATAATTAAGATTTGCGCTTAGCTTTCTTTTTATCATTCACACATTAAGAAGGTTGAAAACAAATACATGCATGTGCATTTGCATTTAGACTGTTTGTTGGTTTGATTTAGGACAGTGCATATAGTGTGTGCTCTCTGCTCTATGTTGAAAGAATATCATCTCTCTTTCCTTAGTAGCTAGAATTTTCATTGCAAAAAGAAGATTAAACGATTGTTTATCATCTTAGATTGCATTTTAGAAATTGTACATCTACATCACGTGGTGAACCTGAAAGGCAAATTTCTTAAGCAAGATCAACTGTAAAATAAATTTAATGAATCTAAAAACTCTTTGGAACCTAACGCACAACATTTAGAAGTCTAGGCTAGAGATGTATTCCGGCGTCGTAAAGCCTGGTAACTGTTGTTTTCATTGTTGGTTGGGTGATTCCTCCACTTTGAGACGATAAGTACCAGTACAGACTTGTGCTCCCACGTACCGTCGAGTATATATTGGGAGACCACAATAGGCTTTATCCTTTATCCATAGGAAGCCGTGTCTGCCGCCCTATCGATCGCAATGCACTGAACACAGCATTCAGGAAGATTGACTACCGTACCGTAAAAAGTATTCTGCAGTTTTACGATTGGTTTGGTAATCCCTCTGTCTAGATTTCCAAAGCAGTCCCTTTCGTTCCTTTTCAGACTCCTTAAAGGAAAAGGTCCATCTGAGCACTTGTCACTTCAGGCTCATTAAAAATCGAAGGCGACTAGAGTCATCTTTTGTTTTTTCTCGACTCTTAAAAATTGAAAAAACAAGTTGTGTCAAAGCGTCTAAAATTCATTTAATTCGGAAACATATTTCCCCTTGATTTTTAGTTGATCGAGTAATCCGCAATCGTGGAAGAAAGTCAATTGAAACCCCGTCGTTCGCAGAGGCTTACGAGTCAACCGTCTTTGTCTCTAGAATCAAAACTGTTACGGACAAAGCGAACTCGTTTAACTGGTTCCAAATCCCCTGGTAAAGTTAGAACAAGTGTTCCAACACCATCAGAGACTCCAGTTACTCCAAACATTTCTGGTATCCCTGCCTTTACAGAAGAAGTTCCGTAGCCACCAAAGGACAGTAGAACTGATCCTAGTGTGAAGGTAAACACTTGTATTACTGAACCAGCTCCATCTACAGTTGATTCGGGAGGTGTTATTCCCCAAAAATCTGTCGCTGTAGATTCTATACCTTCTTCGGCACCAGAAATATTTTACGGACCTGACGGTCTACCTCTTCCACCTGGTCTGATTGCTATAGAAGAGATTGTGGAGGATCCTCCATCTAGTACTCCATCGCAATTTGGAGTTGGGATCACCCTATATCCTTCTTCATCAGAAATTAGTCTACCGTTATCGGAAGCTCCTGTAGAATCGCTAGGCAATCTTTTGGATAGACTAGAAATGTCTGAACAACCGTCGACATCTAGGACTGTGTCATCTGACACAGCAACGGCAGAACTTCCTGCTGTCACTCCAACAATGTTCGTCGGCATACCATCTGTCCCAACTAGCTCTCAATTGCTAGAAGGGGCCCACTCAGGGGCTATTTCGACAGTATGGTCCGTTCCCGTTTGTTCATCCGGAATAATATCCGAGAACTCTTATGTTGACTCTCAGCAAATTGACCCTTCATGGTGTCAATTTGGCCAGTCCGGTCCTCAAGGACAAACAATTCCTTTGAGTACCAGATTACCGCCGTATGTGGGGCAATATGCCCTTTCATTGTCTCCTCTGGGAGGACAACCATACGAGAGTTCACAACAAAATTTAGGTTATGCTAGAATTACATCTAGCAGTTGGGTACCAATATTGCCTCAACAACCAAGAGTTGTATATATGATGCAACAATGTTTACCTATGTCAAATATACCAACTACGCCGGATATTGTGACAGTGTCGCAAGTACAAGCGTTGCCTGTTGTATGCCAACCTCAGGTTTCTCAGGTTGTAATGCAACAGCCTCTTGTCCCTGCAACTCAACCACAATCGCCAACTAGTGGAGTGACACAGGCCCAAACGGGTACAATTACCCCTCATCTTGGTCAAACGACCAGTATTGGACAACAGCACATGGCTTCACAACCATGGCTGGTGCAATACCAACAACCGCAATTCCAACAAGTATACCAAGGATCTGAGCAACAAATATTTGCAAATAATGGGCAATCGTATATTCAAAACGGTCAAAATCAACCATTCTACAATGGTTATGCCCATCAACCTTACCAAAGTTACTAGCATCAAATGCATTATGCTGGTATGCAAAGACCAACTGCTCAGGCGATTCCATCTTATCCTGGGTATGCTTCGCCAAACTTGAATCAACAGTTACCCTTCGTGGCAACTTTAGAGTTACCGGATCTAAATCGGCTAACGAACGATCCAATTGCTTACGCCCCTTGGTGGCCAGCGATTCTGCATAAACTTCCGTTAGATATTCCTAAATTTAATGGGAATTCGGGTGAAGACCCGTTGAATCATGTGATGACTTTTCACCTGTGGTGTTCATCAAACACCCTAAACGATGATTTGATTAGGCTTCGTCTTTTTTATAGGACGTTAACTGGTCCGGCAGCAAAATGGTATATCAAATTACCTAGAGCTTCGTTTGATAACTTCAATGCCCTAGCCACAACCTTTTTAACCCATTTTCAGTTACCCATAAGGTACGAAACGGGGATAGAACTTCTTACCAATTTCAATTAAACGACGGCCACTCACATATCCGATCATATTCATGAGTGGCGACGTCGTCGTAGAATGGTAAAAACATATGTTCCTGATCAGCTTTTAGCTGAATGGTTTATTAAGTCATTATTACCTTCCATTACAGAAGATGTGGCAAAGGGAGGAGTCATCACTGAAGAGCAAGTTATTGCTCGTGTGCAATATTTAGACTTGATTTATACTCAGTCTGGCATGCTCTACGATAAAATCCCTGACGCTCCCAGACCGGAATTTTCCGTTCCTCCTCCTCCTAAATCGAACAATGACTCTCATGCCGGCGATGGCGTGATTGGTACGACAGACACGAAATCAACAAAGGCTACATCTAAAAAGGCCCGTAAGATTTCTAGTCAAAATGCAAAAGAAGAACTTCTCGCCTCGGAAGTAAATGTCGTCTCAACTGACAAAGGCAAAGAAACCAAGCAACCAGGAGGCAAGAAGAAAAACAAAGGGAAGAAGAAAAAACAGGAGGAATCATCTCCTGAAAAATCTTCTGCAAACCCTTCTGGAGATAAGAAACCAAATCGTCCATGTCTTATATGTGATGAGGATCATTGGACAAGAGATTGTCCATATAAAGTTGAGCTTAGAAAATTCTTCAAGAATTCAAAAACCTCGGCGGTATTGACTAATCCGTTTCCAAATCCAGGAACCAATCTGGTTGCCAGTGACAATGCTTCCCCGTCCCAAGTGCTGATGTTGTCGGTTTAGAAACAGCAAAATGATGCTTTGATATCGACAAGAAATAAAGATTACGGGAATCCACAGCTATCGAACAACAAGGATAAAGATCAACCTAGTAGTTCGACAACAACTTCGACAGAAGTTGCGCCGCCCATCATTCCAGAGCTAACAATAAAACCGCCAAAGGGAGTAGTACACAAGTCGACATTTAATCCTCGTGCCAGAGCAGCACATCATTATAATATAGTGGAAGATCTGGCCCAATCGCCATCCGCTATGTCGACACTTGAGGTACTGCAAAATTGCCCCTCCCAAAAGCAGGCTTTATTATCAGCAATAGGTGGGATAGACCCAAAGGATTCTAATCTTGTGTCCTTTAATCACAAAGGATATTATTCTCAGTTACCAGCTCAACTAGCTTTCCTCATTCAAGTGAAATCCCTCAACAAAACTGTTCATCGAACAATTATTGATGAGGGGGCATCTACATGTATTATGTCAATGAGCTGCTGGAAAACTTTAGGATCTCCAACCTTGTCGCGATCTTCGACGACATTAAAAGCATTTTATGGACGAACATATACCCCATATGGGATTCTAAGTAACTTGCAAGTTGAACTGGGGGGGAAAACAGTAGAAATAGATGTTGAACTAATCGATGGAAACCTCGATTACAACATCCTACTGGGAAGGCCCTGGATATATGCTATGGCTGCCGTTGTGTCGACCTACTTTAGGAAGATTGCATTTCCTTTCCAAGGAGGAATTACAATTGTCGACCAACAAACATTTCTCCCCAATAGTTCCCAATTTATGGGAAGCATTCCGATGATCCATGGAAGCCCCCATTCGCTTCAAAATATCGGAGTAGGCCTACTAAAAGACCCTATATTAATGGGTACTTTTGCCCTCCCACCTCCAATAAATCTGGCGGAAGTGGCGACGGTAGGAACCTGCAATATGATATCTTCCATTCAAAAGATCTCAGGAAACAATATTAACATGGATCATCTGCAGGTATTTCCAACAAGCCCAATAGAAATATTGTAGCAATCAATGTTTTTGGCATGGGAGGTAGACCCGAATCAATGCTCATCAAGCATTTGGATAGATAGGTCTAAGGAATATGGCACCCCTTCAGATCCTTGGTCGCAAGTGCATTACACCGACGAAGGAATTATTTAGTCAATGATAATTGACGAGGCGCCATGGGAAAATTACCACCATCATTCCCATCTTCCGGATTGTCAAGAAGATACTCCTGATGACCTTCATCATCCTTCAGTTTTTGATTTCCTATCAAATACTGTAAACACGGTGGATTCCGAGCGAAACTTGTCCAATATTGAAGAGACTATCGCCATAAATATCTCGACAAAAACGGATGTTGTAGAGAATATTTATGTTGGCAAATGTTGTTCTCCTTCAGAACTGGAAATATATAACGCTCTTTTTCGCGAATTCATATATGTCTTTGCTTGGTCATATGATGAAATGCCAGGCATTGACTCGAGTATAGTTGAACACGAAATCAAGATGTATCCAGATGTCAAACCGGTACGACAACGGCTACGGTAGGTGCACCCCAAGAAAGCCGCTGCCATCAAGGCAGAAGTTGAGAAACTTCTCCATGCTGGTTTTATTTACCCGGTTCCTCTAACCGATTGGGTATTGAACATTGTTCTTGTGATGAAAAAACAAGGAACGATTAGAGTGTGCGTCGATTATAGGGATGTAAATCAAGCTTGTCCAAAAGACAACTACCCTACACCCTTTATTGACCAGATAATTGATGAATGCGCCAGATGTGAAATCTTTTCATTTATGGATGGATTCTCCGAGTATAATCAAATAAATATCCGCCCACAGGACCAGTCAAAGACTGCATTTATTTGTCCGTGGGGCACATTTTCATATCGTAAATTACCCTTTGGTTTAAAGAACGCAGGGGCAACATTTCAGAGGGCAATGAATTATGCCTTCCATGACATCAAAAACATCGTTCAACCATATCTCGATGACCTTCCGGCTCATTCGCGAAAGCGGACCGATCATCCACAGCATTTGAGAGCGATATTTCTACGTTGCTGACACTACAAGATACGACTCAATCCACACAAATGTGTGTTCTGTGTCAGTTCTGGTCGTTTGCTTGGCTTTGTAGTCTCAAAGGACGGGATTCGTCTCGACCCCTGTAAGGTTCAGGCAATCATAAATTTGCCTCCACCTTCAAATTTGCTTCAAATTCAGAAACTCCAAGGGAAAGCAAACTTTTTGAGGAGGTTCATTCCAAATTATGCCGAACTTGCTAAAGGTTATACACGTCTATTGAAAAAAGAAGTACCCTTCGTCTAGGATCAGGTCGCACAAGCTTCCTTTGATGCTTTAAAAGAATCCCTAATGAAAGCATCATTAATGTACGCTCCTGATTATCAAAAAGACTTTAACCTGTATCTGGCTGCAGCAGATACAACCATCGCAATGGTTTTAGTTCAAGAAGACAATGGAATTGAACATCCCATATATTATTTGAGTAGAAACTTAAATGATACAGAAAGCAAGTATTCCTATGTTGAAAAGCTGACTCTCGCAGCTGTTCAAGCGATACAGAGATTTAGACACTATGTCCTCTTTCGAAAAACTACCATTTTGTCAGATTGCAACCCCATCACTTATATATTGTCGTGACAGTTGCTGGGGGGGAAATATTCAAAATGGATAGCAATTCTTCAAGAGTTTTATCTGGAATTCATAAAATCCAAATCAAAGAAATCCCTAGTTTTCACGGAATTACTATGCGATCTCCCATCGTCGTCCAACGATGAAACATCCGAAGTAACCATCGTGGATGAATCTTTGTTTCTGATATCTTCAAGCAATCCGTGTTATGGAGATATAATAATCTATCTCCAAACCCAAAAATATAGGTCTAATACCTCTCGCTCGGAACAAAAACGTATTCGATACCAATCAAAAGACTACATGATCGTCGGTGATACACTTTACCGTCGTGGTGTCGATACAGTTATGAGGAGGTGCCTCACCCATGAGGAGGCCGAAAAAGTCCTGAATGATTGCCATTCAGGCACGTGTGGGGGGCATCAATCTGGTTACGCTACGGCGCAAAAAAATTTACGAGCAGGATACTTCTGGCCAACAATGTTCAAAGATTGCATAACCGCAGTCAGAAGTTGCCATGCATGTCAAATTTTTGATAGAAAAAACAGAAAACCACCCGTACCCCTGCAACCAATAGTTTTTGTTGGGCCATTCGCCAAATGGGGCATTGATTTCATGACATGTAACCCCACCTCGACCGGGGGGCATGGTTATATCATAGTCGCAGTAGACTATTTTACCAAATGGGCCGAGGCGATGCCTACATTAGATAACACTGGTGAAACAGCTGCCCTTTTCTTTTTCAATCATGTAGTCGCCAGATTCAGCGTTCCACAGGCTATAGTCACAGATCATGGATCGCATTTTCACAATCACATGATGGTCGAATTGGCTGTCAAATTGGGGTTGTCCCATGACAGCTTTACTCCATATTACCCGCAGGCCAATGGACAAGTTGAAGCAATCAACAAATTCCTAAAGCGAATGCTGCAAAGGATGATTGGAGTCCACAAAAGGAGTTGGCACCTGATCCTGTACTCAGCCTTGTGGGCATACAGAACATCAGTAAGGAATGCAACCGGGTTTACACCTTTTCAACTGGTGTATGGCCTAGAAGCAATCCTACCAGTTCAGTGTGAAATCTCGTCCCTCAAACTCGCAGTCGACCTTCTCCCTGGAACTTCAGAAGAGGAGGCTCGTTTCTTGGAACTAATCCAATTGGATGAAACCCATCGTGATGCTGCTTTGGCTAACGAAGCTCATAAGAAATGAGTCAAGGCGTAGTTCGACAAGAATGTCAAACCCCGTGTCTTCTCAGAAGGTGACTTGGTCTTACTTTACGACCAGGAATCCGATAAATTGAGAGCAGGTAAGTTCAAGTCTTTGTGGATGGGCCTCTATATTTTTAAACGTGTATTAGTGAAAGGAGCCTACGAGTTAATGGATTATGACGGGATTCCACTGGCGCAACCCCGTAACAGGTTGTACCTTAAGCGTTACTACGCATGATTCAGTGTGGTAACCCATATGCTTTTGTTACATTTTTGTTTTCGCTAAGAGTAATTGTTTTTGGTCAAGTAATCCACTTTTTACATTTGTCGCAGATGTCAAACCTATTGGAATCTTTTGTTGGATATGTTGATGGAGCAAGTCGTAGTTCGCGGAACCTATCTTCTGCGGCCTGGGCCATTTTTTATCCAAGCGGTGAGTTAGTAAGTTTCATAGGGGTATGTATTGGTCGGTCAACGAATAACATCGTTGAATATAGCGCGTTGATAGAACTTCTCTCTGATGCCATCACACATGGCATAAGCCGACTTGTCGTTAGGCTAGACTCACAGCTCGTCATACTAAAACTCACTGGTATCTACTCCGTCCGAAATCCAGTTATCTATCGCATGTTCCTAAGGGTCAAGATTTTGGAAAGGCAATTTGATTTTATTCAATATCAGCATATTTTCAGAAACTTAAACACATTAAGAGATTCATTGGCAAATTATGTGTTAGATAGACATTTGCAACATTTATAAAAAGAAGCATTTCATCAGTATTTGCATCAGGATCATGTAACTTAACCAAAATAAAACTCTGAAAATCAAAAATATATATATAACTGTTTATGGTTTACGCATAATGTTCTGTAACCAAGAAAAAATTGGTCAAATGACCCAAAACTCAAAACGTTAGGGGGCACCCTAGTCTAATGATGCTGGTGATAACAAGTCACCGCCTGTGCAATCATGCGTAAGCCTAGTCCATCGACTCGGCACGCCGGTAGTATGTCGCTGCAACCTCAGGGGCAGCTCGTCAGTCCTCACGTCTGGAATACTAAGAGTGAGGCCTTCGACCTGATCCTGCAATGCTAAAAGAGTCTCGACCACATCAAGGTCGCGAAGGATAGCCCTTCCCACACCCTCTCCTACTGGAGCGGTAGCTGGCACTCTCAAGCGTACTACTGGCCAAACTGGTCCAACATCTGCATGAGCACATGAGTTTTTGATTAGTCCTGATAGAAGAAATCACAAGAACATTATAAAAGGAAATGATAAACAGAGATATGGTCAGAGAATTTACCGATGACACCCCACTGCTCGCCAGCCGGCAGTACCAAATCCGAATCACCCCATAAATCCATACTGGCATATGGATACTCGAAAAAAACCATCTCCTAACGGTTGAACCACTCGAAAAAGGTATCAGAAAAGGAAACCTGGGACTGACTAGCATGTCTGGCCATAAGGTCGACCCATCTCTGCATCTGTGGCTCAGTCGGTGGAGGTAAACCAAGTGAAACATACTGCGGCTGCATCAGTGGGATATTTTCCAAGGCAAAAGCGGTCAAAATAGAACCATATCCAAATTTCTTCAATCTTCTGTTTTTCACCTTGGTCAGTTGTTCTTTCATCACAGAGAGTACCGCATCACACCAGTTGAACACCTTTGGTTCAAGGCATTCCAAGGCGTACTGCATATAAGACCTATTGGCCACATGAAGTGCCGCACTACCAGCCATCTTAGCAAAAGTGAACAGAATGGTCCTCAGGGACCTGTCAGTGACATCTCGGATATTGATCTTGCCGTCCTTACTTGGCTGAGATCCCTCTCTGCAATACCTGCGAATGTAATCTCTCATAGATTCACCCCCACGGGCCGAACCTGATAATGAGATAGGGGCACCCCGCCTCGATAAGCCGGTCAAAAAATAGATGTCCACGACAGTCAAGGGGATGGACTTGCCCCTAATCTGGAACACCTGGGTGGTAGGATCCCATGTATCGAGAAAATATTGCAACAAGTTGATTTGTTGCCTCATGCTAGAGATGCGGAAAAACTTGAACATGCCACAGTTCCGCAGTGCATTTACTATAACCGGATCATGTAAAGAAAGCATGTCCTCTTCTTCATGCTCACGTTCTCACCATGTAACAGGCATTTTTCTCCAATGAATCTCTGAAACAAACAAGAGAAGAGTCAAGATCCTGATTTGGTAAAAAACAGGCAAAAATTTCCATGAAAAACTGTGCATAAATTGCCCTCTTTGCGCCCATCGCACCCCCAGCAGTGTTCTAGGTGGGATGCATGCTGACTGGCCAATGGCCAAGCCAGCATGCATCGCACCTTTCGATATAGAAGAGGTGCGATGGAGCCAGGGAAATTTTTTCAAACCCCAGAGGCTAAGAAAAACCAGAAAACATGCTCAGAATTCAAAAAGGAAAGGATGAAACTGAAGAGCTCAGGTTTCGCTCCTACCTGATCCAGACGGTGCCAAGAATCGTCCACAGAATCTCCCGGATCAACTGGTGAAAATCAAGGGGGAAAGCACCTCCAAAGCTCCAACAAACCAAAGTTCAAATGAAATGGTAAAATGAGAGGTAAAAAGCACTTTTAAATTACTTTTCACGTAATTCAAGTAAAATATTAGTGTTTTAACTCATTTTTCAAACATATATTGTTCGTTTCTAACTAGTTTGATGAAGCAATTGAAGAAGCAGTACATCCGTTGAAGGAACAAAAGTTGTCAATGGTAAAATCAATATAATCAATGACCATTATATCGAGCAGTTTTAACGCGGAATTCAAGCTCGTTAAAAAATAAACATAAGCAATGAGCAAATGTTCCCCCAAAGTTTAAGCTCATTAAAAAATGAACCAATTTCAAGTAAATAACCATCGTGAATGTATTATCATCAGCCTTTGAAGCCTTGGTCGTGTTCTCATCATCACCTCCACTTTGTATTGGCCGATCATTCACCTTCATTTGATTGTTTACCCTTTTGAGGAACAGCTGCGAAGAGTGATCCTGTTAGCCATCCTTGTGACACTGCCATGATTGGAAAATTCCAAACCTTACCTGGAATTAGCTGTTACCCGAATTTATCACTCGTTCCTCAAAAAACGAGTCTCATTTAAGCTCTTTTCAACTGACTCGTAAAATATGAAAATATTGTCGAGCAATTGGCCTCTCCAGCTCATTAAAGGGACCGAAAGTGCTATCCCTCCTTTAGATTTTAATCTTTTTGGACTTGAGGGATTATTACACAAAAAGATCGAGCGCTTGTTTTGTTCGGCTCGTTAAAAGTACCGAAAATTCATCCCTTTTGTATTGTTTTATACTTTTTCGGACTCAAGGGATTATATGACAAAAAAGTATTATTGGAGTTTTCTTTACGTCCCTTTTTCAGACTCTCTAAAATTGAAAAGGACTGAGTTATCCTTGTCGTTAAACTCGTTAAAACCCAAATAGCGACAAACTTGTCCATACAGACAAGAACGAGTTTCACTATCGCTAGGCTCGTTAAAACATAGCGATGGGTTTGCCCGAAGGGAAAATTATAGAACAAGCATATGTTATCCTCCTCAAGCTTGACAAAAATAAAGAGGTACTGGTCAGCAATGACTGGGGAAAAATTGGGAAGAAAACTTGAAGAAACTTTATTGGTAGCAAGTCGCTCTTGAACATGACACTTTCACTCCGCATCTGAGTCGGGTTGGGTTGTTCCGTTCACTAGTCATATCACCATGGGTCCATCACACCATCCACATTTGGGGTTAACAATACCAATCCATCATGTCAGTGTCGCCGATATGTTCAAGAGAAGTCGCTCAGAGAATTCACCTGTGTCTCATCCACTGTAATACATTTACGCTCCATTCTTCCATGACCGCCACCCTGAACCTTATGTCATCATATCGTTTTCACCTCCATTAAAATCATTTGCTCCGTTCCATGTCATTGATGTGGGATTCACTAAGGCCCTCCTATGAGGGATCGCTTCTTGTCGACATCAGCTCATTATCCAAGAAGTCGATCTAGGAACAACCCTTTCAGTACTTTGAAGCTTGCATGCCTCAATGGCAAGTTTCTCACTTCCGATGACAGGTTTACATCAATGGCCTTCGACTAAAATATTTTGCGTGGTGTTCGACGCCAAGTCCCTTATTCACACCATGTGAATTGTACTATAGTACCTTGAGGATCATCATCATTATTGGTGATTCCTCTCGCACCTATTAACAGCTTACATCATTGGATGGTAATCAGGCGATGTCTTTCCATGTTTGACTCCAGAACATCTCTCACATGGATCGACTTTTACTTTGAGTGAAGATCGAACGAGATTGAAGACCCCGGATCTAGTTTCATCCATCCGGGCTGCGATATATATTCAGTAAAATAAAGACATAAAATGTACATCATTACTACACAGAAAATCATCCAATCCAAGGGATGATGGCTCTACCAGAATCATCAGTCTGCACTCAGACGATTGTCTGTCTTATGTACATGAAAATGAATTTATAAAGCTGAGAATGGGAATGCCCGCCTCAGCTAGATCATGAAAATATTATAAAGATAATGTATTGTATTGTATCTTATTACAGGTCGCCTTCCAGCTCGAAAAAACTTCAGATCCTCATGATAAAGCATTTCACCCGACATCAACAGATTAATGACTTCATGCTTTAGGGGGCAACTGTTATAGACATTTTTGGGCACTGCATCCCCAATCATAAATGTCCATAAACCAAGGGCTCTTAAGTCCCTAAAAGTGTTGTTCCAACCCCTAAAAGAACAAATTCAACTCATTACATCTTCTTCCAGAAGTTCTCCATGAAAAACTACTCAGAACTGGTCAAAACTGGACCATCTCACCTGCTCCATGGTCAAAGTGCGTTGCATCCCACCTAAATACACACGGGAGGTGCGATGCATACTGAAAAGCCCTTCTATGGGGTGCGATGGGCGAGAGTGGACAAATGGCAGGGTCAATCTGCAAGGTGGAGGATCATGGAATCTTCCAGAAACTTCTCCTGTGACACTTGCCTCTCTACATTCGCCCAGGGATGAGTAAGAGATCATCAATCTCCAAGTGGAATCAAGAACTATCAGAGAGAGGACACTAATCAAATTTCAAAAGTTGACTCACCCCCCTTGCAAACATCTATATATGGATCCCTCATCCCAGAGATCCAGAGGCTGGAATTTTGTATCTTGTAAGGAAGTGTTGCTGGTTTCTTGGTGTAACATCATAGTGTTGGGTGATCTAAGCTTTTCATGAGGTGAAGAAGGGCTTTCTTGCTGAGAGGATGATGCTGGGTCAAAACAATTGGTTGTAATCCTCTTTGCTATTCTTGATTATTAATAAAGCTATTCAAGTTTTCCTCCACATTCTTGTATGATTGATGATATATGCATTTGTGTGGTCAATATACATCTAGTCCTATATTGTTTATGATAGTAGATCTATGTTCTTGGATAGTGTTATGATGCTTTGATTCTACAAGTGCTCTTTGAAGCTGGGTAGATGAGGAAGTGAGTGGAAAAGATCTATCAGAAGGGAGAGGAATCAAGCAAGGAACCAAGCGCAAGACAGAGGTTGGTCTCCTTCTTTCCCCTCTTATCTACTTCTCATAAAGGAAACGAAAGTGGTTTTAGTTTGTTTGCTTCTAAGGTAGCTACCAGCCTTAGTGGGACTAGAAGCTCTGCATAGACACTAGATTTCCCAATAACAGGAGGTCTGTCACCGGGTCAGAATCAGCAAATCAATACAAGGCACCTTTGACCCCATCTCAGAAAGGAAAAATCCTTCTACATGATCCTCAAACAGTCCTACAAGAAACTCTCTCAGCACTACAGGAAACACAGAAAAAGCAGCATGATGGACAGAAAGGACATAGGGAAGGCAAAAAAGAAGCAACGCAAGTGAAAGACGGGGAAACTTCTCCAAAGACATCTAAGGGAGAGTCCCAAGAGCTGCAGGAACCTAGCCTACAAACCAATTTGAGCTCTTATTACAGATTCATTAAGCAAGGCAAAGTAATACCACATAAATTTGACATCCCTCTCTTCTTTGAGCTTGAGAAGGAGAGAGGAAGGACACATCGTTGGATGAAAATTGCCAAATCAAATAAGGTAGAGGATGTGGGCCATATGGAAGAGAAGCTACTAGAGATGGGCAGAGAGTTGAGTAGGATAAGAGACATGGAACGAATTATGAGATCTCAACTAGAGGCAGAAAACACATGGCTAAGGAGGCAATTACAGGAAAAAGAGAGCTAATTGGCCACCATGGCAAGCCTCTCCATGGAGGCACTCCAGTGCAAGATGCCACCAAAATCATATGCCTTGTACCTCAAAGATAAATGGTTGCAATTTCAGATAAAGAAACTAGCAAAACATGGGACTATGCCTTTCCAAGACTATAGGCAGTTCATTGAACTATGTGACAAAAGCACCCTAGAGGATAAGGCCAAGATATTTGAATTATACTTGCACAACTTGGCCTTAACAGACTTGAATGTGTGGGACCCCAATGCAAAGTTAGGGGACTTACAACTAATGGCCCTTGCATCATGAATGAGTCATGAGGAGGCCAGGGCTAAGGAGGTGAAGAGGGTGTTGGAAAGAGAAGGAAGGGAGCCCCTTTACATTAGAGAATAATAGATAAATTCAATGGTTGTCATTAGCACCCACAACATCATCGCCAATGATCCCCAGCTTGCACCAAGATACCTAGCTACACAAGAGCAAGAAATCACACATTTTGAGAACACCTTGAGATTGCTAGGGAATGAAAGTCAGAAAGCATGCCAAAGGAGATGGGGCACCCTACCATACAGCCTAAGGATCAGGGAATATTATTCCCTTGAAAGGATGAGAGATGCATAGAAATAACCTCGTTGTATAAGAATGCATTGCAGAGACTCAAAATCAATTAGATTGGTTTGAAACTTAGTCCACCCTTGCTATTGGGTATGCTAGAAGGTATAAAGGAGGAAGAGGAAAGAAAGAAGTGGGAGGAAATAGAAAAACATGCAAGGTTTTATCCAGAAGAGGAACTCCATCAACAGAGGCCTGGATGTCAGAGATGCCACAAGAGCTATGAAATATATGGACATAGACGAATTTTCTCAAAGGATGAGCAACACTTTCAGTAAGGAGTGATGATGAGGCTCATCAATAGGTAAATTATATGGGCCTTAATGCCACTCTCCAGCTTATTAAAATCAACTTTTCTCACATTTCTTTACATATTTTATTATATTTTTCTTAGTGAGAAGGGTAAAGGTGAGATGTTATGTCATGTGGCCTAATGTGCATTAATTGCAGGATTTGGAGCAGTTTTGGGCTAATTTAAGTGCAAGAACTTGAAGTAGACAAGCAAGAGGGATTTTAGGAGATTGGATCTCCCTCCTTAACTCCTCAATCACTCGAAGATTCCTCCACCAGATCTCATCAACTCATAGTTACAAGCAGCCAAGCCCACCAAGTTCATTGGCATCCAAGCCAATGATAGTTGAAAACAATTCAATCTCGAGTTTGGGATCCAAGCCTCCCTAATTTTAAGAAAGTTGTTGGTAGCTTCAATTGTATAAATAAGAAGGACTAGGACCTCATTAGGATTTGACTTTTTATTGTAGCCAAGAGGCAATTTCAAGATTAAGATATTGTGATCTTTATTCTCATGTTATTTTTTATATTTTGGTGATAATGAAAAGGGTTTGTTTGATCCAGCACTGAATTGACTCAGAGGGCTGAAGCTCTTAGGTTAGGGCCCAACCCTAGTAGTAGAGGTTCCTCTTTTTGTACATGTATCCTTAGATTAAAATCATAAATTAGTTGTTGAAGTTCATTAGGGGATTTTTGAGGTCTAAAATGGGCCTCCTAAGGAAATTATAAAATAATAGTGGAAGTAATAAAATAAGATTAGATTACATCAGCAAATTTTAGAGGGAAAAAATAAAAAATTGTTTTTTCAACTCATACTTTCAACTTATCTCCCTATGGGTTTACTCAAATTTCGAGCAGAAACACTCATTAGATAAAAAAAATTATTCCTCATCCAAGGAATACCCATATTTCATACTTTTGATGGACCCTACTACATGAAAAATGTTATTGCAATCACATTTTCTCATGTATTTCTCATTTTTCATGTAGCAGGGTCCATCGAAAGTATGCAACATGGGTACTCTTTGGATGAGGAATAAAATTTTGCATCCAACTAGTACTCTCACTCGAAATTTGAGTAAAAACTTAGGGAGATAAGTTGAAAATACGAGTTGAAAAAGTAGTTTTATTATTTTATTATTTTCTAATATTTTTACTTTTTCACTCCAAAAATGGTAAATCATCCCCCATGGTTGACATCATCATCTTTAATCCTATTGGTCCTTATAAAGTTTATTTTGGTTGAACATTTTTCTTAAGATGCCCATTTTAGACCTCAAAACTCCCCTAATTAGTATCTTTGTTTTGTTTAATTTACAAGTCTTTGCATGATTGGTTAGTTTTGCTTCCATTAGTTGGAAAAGTAGATCAGTGTTATAGTAGTGAAAGAAAATGTTAGCCTCACTCTCATGTGATGAAAACAATTCTAAGTCCAAAATAATTAAATTAATTAAAATCATGAAAGTTAGGATTTAATCCTACCATTCTAGATTGAGTTTGTTCCTCATGGGTAGGAGTCAATTTAGGCCTAGTTGGTTGAGAGATTCTCTCCAACTAGTTAAGCTCCTAGATTAGTGTTTGGTTGAGAAATTTGCTCAACCATAGTGTCCAAGATAGATGTACTATCTTGAGACAAACTTTCTCATGTATTTATTTGTACTATTATCATTATTTGTATATTGGATGGCATCATGAGAGGAATACAATGAGGCTGAGGCATTTTCCGTCATTTCTATGTTTTTGGTATTTTTTATGTGTGTTAATTTTATTTATTAATCTACATGTGGTATCAGAGCCAGTATGGGCTTGACTCCCTAAAAAAAAGGCCAGGAAATGAAAAAATATGAAGTTCTATTCTTTATAGTTAGCATGTGAGTATAGATAGTTTTGTGTGTGAATGGCCTCTGGATCTGGATTTTTATCTGGATGGTATTGGATGGAAAGTCTTCGATAAGCCTTCTTGATCTCTGCTTCAGAAGCTGCAGGATCTAGTCCAAGAATTGAAAATGGCTCAAAAGGTTGAACATCGCGAGTAATATGCTTGACATAGTATACGAGAAAAAGCATTATCGCCCACAGCAGAAGGCACATCAAGTTGCTACAAGTTGAAAATTTCGAGATCTTCTTGGCCACAGATGTGTGGTATTTTCCAGAGCGTAAGCAGATGGAACAGTGGTAGTGAATGCTCATGGCCTTCTTCCACGCCACATTCGCCACTCGATGGATAGTGTATGGAACCAGCGATAAGACCATAATCGTCAGTATGAGGATCAGAAACAGAGAACTATTCATAGAAGTAACATACTAAAACATGAGAGCCATTTCTCAACGATGGAGGATTAGAGCTTTGAGTGGATATAGCAGCAACAAGGTCAAAATCATTATCTTCTACTTCATTTTTTGAACGTATAGTGACAGGATGCACCACGTCGTTGTCCAAACCTGGTCATGGTTTAACCTGTAAATCGAAAGGCTCTGAATAAAATATTTCACTCCATAGTTTCCTGCATCTATACAACACATCAACCTCGCTTTTGTACTCAAGAATCAGAGGCTTGTTGATTATTCTAGAAAATCGAGAGACAAATAACAACGGTATGCTTCCAGATTCAAACAATGACAATGGCATGCCCATTGAATGTCCAAGGGAGATAGCAGAGTCGGCGACTGCCCTAATTTTATTGCCAGAGGCATCCAAAATTGTTTTTATCTTCTAATGGCCTGCAAGACCAGAGGACCGTGACAAAGACTAGCTTCGATTTCATTCTCAGCACCAGTGCTACTAGCTAAAGCCCACTTCTGATGTGGACACGGAGGCAGATATCGATCAACAAAAAAAAATCATAGCTGAGCAACCGTCTAATTCTCAAGGCACCGCCCTGCACCACTGTGTTAGCAGAAGGTGATCCAAATCCAAATCCTATACCCGATCCATATTTCCAGAGTCACTAAAGTTTACAGATCTAAGAAGGTATTTTTTTGTTTTTTTTTATTTGTTGTAAAAAGGTGATCGGATTGGATCATATCTGATTCTTTGTGGTTTGTATAACGAGTGATGAAAGGATCATGATACACTGAAGAAGCATGGAGCACATTTCTCAGCTCCATAGTTGCATACTCCAACATTATAGCCTGCAATCATAGCCTACGATTAGTTTGCAACTAGGATTGAGCCCATAGCCATCACATTCCCTGCGTTAACAGTCTCCCAGCTCCTCGATCAACAGAACATTGGGCTAAATTTGGACCATTGAAATTTGAAACTCAACGTTAAAATTTCAACTTTGCATATTTTCTAGCGTTTTCTCGCCACGGTGTTCACCAAATCCTAGATAAAGGATCTTTGCGTGGAAGTGACCAACATTTGAGGGCGCAAGTGTAAAAATACCTACGCAGAACCTGCTGCGTGACAACACGATGAACACCAATTGGAGGGGAGCAATATATGCATGTCGTTGTTGCCATGGAATTCTCTCTGGGTTTGTTGCACATGAAGCCAAAAGTGGAGAAGAACATGTGAATGATTATATATTGTTGCATGGAGAATTGTCCAATATAGAGAATCGGTGGTGTGAACTCAGTTCACTGGTCATTATTCTTTGCCCCAAATAGGATTTTTCAAGGCTCATAAAACAAATGGCGTGATGAAATAAATGGAAATCGACATAGAATATGTCCTCTAATTTTTTGAAGACCACAGTGTTAAGTATGTTAAAGTGCTTAAAAGGAGAAAGTGCACTCTACAAGTGGACATTTGTGCACTCAAACAGGTAATTTTCAGAAGTCCAATTTCTCCTACAAATTTTAATATGTTTGAGTTTTTAAGTGGGCATAAGTTAGTTAAAGTATGGAGCTTTTGGAGAGATAAGGCTATGAAAGATTTTTTTTTAAAGATTTGCAATAATGATAAAGTTAATGGAGTAATAAGGGCATGCTTTTTGCGGAGTGATAAGGTAAATTTATTTTTGTATTTGGAGTGATAAGTGAAAGTCATTATTGTAATTCAAAGTAATATTTTACTTTGAAAATGATTGAGTCAGTGCAGGTAGTTTTTGAAGACAATTTGTTTCCAAAATTTGAAAGTGTGACATTCTCATTGAGAAGTTTCCACGACAAAGTTGTGACATTGAAAAATGATGTACTCCAGTAATTAATAAAATCATAATTTTTGTGGTGCTTGTGTCCTAGATCCGCCCGAAATTGAATAAGGGGATCTTAGGTACATCGTGTGTAATGAATGCATGTGAATGACTTGTGTTCAGATTATCAAAACGCTCTCTTTGTATTATGCTTAAATAACTACATGCACATAAGCAAGCTTAAGTATAAGAACGCTTAATCAAGCTTAAGTACACAAGCACAAAGCGTCACATTATCAACTTGATAAGATTATCTTCCACGCAATCACATTTCACATAATGTAATCAAAGCAATCAAGTTAAGGAATCTAAAAAATCAAGTATTTCAAGCCAAGACGACATCAACATCATCAACACTTTTTGTATCACTTGCAGATAAAAAAAATTTAACTAAATTGTACAGGTGCATTCTCGGTTGTAACCGACACCCTAATTTGAATTGTTAAGCCGAATACATTAAGTCAATTAAGTCTTCAACTGAGTCATCAAGATTAAATTTGTCATTTGTCTCTTGGGTGCATTTTCGACAGTGTTCGACACCCTTCCTTTTTTTTAAATCAACACATTCAAACAACAAAGAAAGTGAGTGTGTCATTCAAACAACCAAGCAAGTGAGTGTGTCAAAATCAAGTGTGAAAGTTCAAAGCACGACAGCTACAACAAATGAACCAGTGTGAAGTTGATTGAAGCATTCACAAAGTGTCAGTGAAGCATTCAAGCAAAGCGATCGTCATCAAGCGAGCGTGAAATCAAGAGTTCAAGCAACCAAGTTATAAAACTCTAGCAAGTGTTTAAAGCATCAGCAATAAGAAACAGTAAAAGCAAGCCTGAATTCAAAGTGAGAAAGCTAACATGGCGACACACATTCAATTGTCCCAAATTCTTAACAATTTGATTTTATCATCAACTGGCGACATGGTGAACATTAGCAAAACAACTCTTGCTGATATTCAAGTGCATCTTCAACATGCACATGAAATAATTGAGTTCCTTCAACTGGAGTCACAATTACAAAGAACTGAGTTGCTAGAGAAGAGTGATGCTTCCATGTCTTTGAACAATACAAACACAGTTGATGATTCCAAGTCACTAATCCAACCAACTTCAAGTGTCGAAGTGGTCCCTGATCCAGTTCAACTTTCTTCCAAACCAATCATCAAGCCATGGGAAGAAATCCAAAGTAACAGAAATCAACGAGGCTTAAGATATGTCAAAGATGACGCCAAATTCCATATCTCAAATTATTCAAGGCCCATTAAGTTTGTCAGTGCAGGGCTTCTTGCACAAATCACATCGGCTAGTTTTGAGAAAGTTGAAGACAAACAGAAATATACACAAACTGAAGTTGCAATCAAACCAAAATGCCTTTATTGTCAAAGAACCGGTCATCTGGAAGATCAGTGTTTGATCTCCATCCTTTTCACCATTGTGGCAAGTCAAATCATTCATCGGCACAATGAAGAAAACAACAACAATCAACAAGATTGAAGATCAATTATTCATGGATTGATCCTTGGGAATGGTCATCCATGGTCAAAAGATTGTATAAGTTTTACAATCGTATTCACTCAAACATATTGCAGCCAACAGTAAAAATGAAGATGGTACTCTCGTGCAGTTGAACGGAAGAGTACACCAGTGAAACACTCCTACACCTGAAGGGGGGAGTACAGAAATAATTTGAAGAATATTGTATTTCCTTTCAGCTGACAAAAGGGGGGGGCGTGGGCGGAAATGTCAATGAAATTGGCAGTGGTTGTCAAACTGAAAGTCTCGACAACATCAGCGAAGCAGCCAGTGGGCATTTTCATCAACGAGTGAGCATCAACATATTCACCAGTGAGCAATCGACAACAAAGTCAGTAGTGAGCAGTTTTCAAACACAACAAAAGCAACAGTGAGTTGTTTTTCAACGTCATCAGCCAGTGGGCGATCATCATCAGCAAATTCGCCAATGGGCATTCATCAACATTTTGTTAGTGGACAAAGGATGATGATTGAAAGCAAAGGATAGATGGATCCTTTTGTAGCTTGGCACATGATGGATTTGTCAAGAAAAATTTCATATATGACTCAAACCTGTAGCTTACTCATGTTCTCTATGGATTGGAGTTTTTTCAGCATCCAGCTTTGGCGGTTTTTCAAGCAGCGTTTTTGAGGATCAACATGAGAACTTGGAATATGGTTCCTCGTTCTTATTTTGGACTTATCATTGGGGGGGGGGCAGTGTTAGCGTCACTCTCATGTGATGAAAACAATTCTAAGTCCAAAATAATTAAATTAATTAAAATCATGAAAGTTAGGATTTAATCCTACCTTTCTAGATTGAGTTTGTTCCTCATGGGTAGGAGTCAGTTTAGACCTAGTTGGTTGAGAGATTCTCTCCAACTAGTTAGGCTCCTAGATTAGTGTTTAGTTGAGAAATTTTCTCAACCATAGTGTCCAAGATAGACGTACTATCTTGAGACAAACTTCCTCATGTATTTATTTGTACTATTATCATTATTTGTACATTGGATTGCATCATGAGAGGAATACAGTGAGGCTGAGGCCTTTTCCGCCATTTCTATGTTTTTGGTATTTTTTATGTGTTAATTTTATTTATTAATCTACAGAAAAGACTTCAGAAAATCTTGTGACAGTGGCCTCGTCCTTATCTCCCTCATGGGATCATGGTTTCAGGACCCCACTCTCATAGCCCCAAAAACAGATTTATCTTTTGGTTATTACATAGCTTAGGATATCTTGTTGAGTAGACCATTGTTAATGATTTCTTAGAAGCACTTGCAATTGTCATTTTGGTTTCTTGAGTTTTTTGCAGATTAGAAAGCATTCCATTCCATAGATTTGATCCATTAGCTATCAATAAATTAGTTTCTCAAATTCAACCCATATTTTCCACATTTACGTAAAGTTGTGCATAAATGAAGAAATGAATGTGTTGTTGTAGGAGTTTTTGATCTGCAGGGAGGAACTCATTCCACCAGCCTCATTTAAGTCTTCTCCACCTCTCACCAAATTGAACCAATCACTAATTCATATTTCTGTTTTGTAGCCACCGTGACCTTGAGAAAATTCAACCATCCTTAAGAGTTGGGTTGGTCCTTGGGTAGTGTGCACCTTCCCCATACCTTATTCCATCATCATACACCTTCCCAACGCTTCCTTTCACCTTCCCAATGCTTCCTTTCACCTTCCCTACCTTCCTACAACTTTCAGCTAAGTTTCCTGTAGTAAACCAGGACATCTTATAGTAACTATAGGAAATCCTGTAGCAACTACAGGAAACCCTATAGCAACATGTTTTAGACTGTCTTGGGTAGAAATGATGATCAGAGCCTAGGGTAGGCCTTCAACTTGACGTCCATACTCCTCAATTCCATTTTTGACCAATTTTCCCATACCTTCCTCCCCTACAAAAGATCAGCTTGTTTAGTTTAACATTTACATTTCTAAAGTGAAAACCAAAAGACATTTTTCTGCAAAATTTAGCTAGTGCATGCATACATCAGTTTTAGAAATGTTAGGATCATTCCCATGCTTACTTAGCCCAGGTAACTAGATGATAGAATGCAAGGTTCAATTAAGTCTCTTTTGTTGTGCATCTGCCCCAGTTGAGAAGTGACAAGAGTGGATTGTTGCATTTGTTGTGCATATAGCACTATCACCTCCAAGTTTGTATGAACCCCGGGTTGATAAAGTAAAGTTGGTCACCCTAGGAGTTGCAGCATCCTTGCTACAATACTGAGGCTCATCAATGACGCCACCATAACCTTATCTAGTAGTGCAAAAGAGACAGATGGATCATCATCATGCCCTCATCTAGTACTATAAGAACATACCCCAGGCCTTGGTAATCATGTAAGGGTTAAGGGCATTCGAGCTAGGATAATGTTGGCTATGACAGGTAATCAAGGTGGTTTGAGGTCTTCAATTATAGAGGGTACCAAGCTAATTAAGGGATGAGACAAAATGTTAATGCACACCGAACATGAGATATGAAACACTTTTTGACAGTCATCTACCACGATGTGACTTCATTCTGACATAATTGCATGCATTATGGCTACATACAGGGTAAGTTTCCATAGTTATTGAATTTTTTGGAATTATGGAAAGTTATTTTCTTTGCCCTTTAGCTCTCCGTATTTGTTTGTCTCTCCCACTTTGTTTAGTTCTCTAGCTTCACTTCATCTCGAATTCCTTATGTGACCTTCTCTACGTGCTTTATTTCTCCACCATGCATCCCAAAGTCTCTTATTGAAGGTGTCAAGCATAATGTTGTGGTTGCAACAACCACCTTCCACCAGCTTGCCGCTCTCTATATCAAAGCCAAATTTGATCTCACTAAGACTAATGCACACATTGGAGGAGGTTGCATTCCTAATGAAGAAGTAGATGTAGAATTTGCTCCTTGGATTCCTAACCCGAGAAATACTCATATTAGAAGTTATAAGCATTGTGGGACCATTGACCTATACTAGCAACTAAAAACAATAATGGATAAGGTCTTAACTAAAAGAAATGTGGCTTACAATAAGATCTTTCTCTATATGAATGAACTTCTAACTAAAATTCAGAGGGTGGGCTGTCAAGTCGAGGCCATTTTAAGGACAATTTCAAGTGTAGTGGTGGATGAACCAAACATGGCTACTGCACAAGACTCTGCTGAGAACAACTCCACTTCCCCTCACTAATATGGTTAGGTTAATAATCTTGTTGAATATTATTTTTCATCATAGCATATTATTTTTATGCCAAATAGGCATAGATTATACTAGAAATCCCCTTTTTTTGCAATTACAGTTTCAAAAACATTGTTAATATGCTTACTTTCATATATAATTAACAAAATATTTGAATTTTTGTCATTATTCTGGTTTCCATTCTAGCAAACTTGTGGCAGCAAGCTTTGTCTAGTGGAAAGCCACATTCTTTATTTCTTGTTTTAACATTATTTTTGGCCTTGCACTTTATAAAGTAATGTGATTCACTTATTGAGAAGTGAAGTGAAGGAAATGAGATGCCAACTATGACATGGTTTCCTCTGTAGAAATTATGGTGTAGATTTGAGACTGTTTATGAAATTTACTAAATCACAAGACTCAAACGTACTCTACTGCTCTATGGAATTCAATTCACAATCTAGAACACAAATCATAAACATGCAATAAGAAATAACACATACACAGAGATTTATCTAGGGGAAAGAAACTACTCAAAACCCCTCCTATATGTGTTGCATTAATCAAATAATAGAGATGTAATACATATGCTTGCTTAAGCCTGAGCACAACCTGCAAGTGTATAGTCTATCTCTCTGCCTGACTGACTAAATCTAGCCAAATTTCAAGCCCTCTAAGCCCCTATTTCCTTGTGTTGTTACTGAAGGAATTAGCCCCTATTGTTTAGGGATTTTTTCCTGAATTGATTGCACAATCCATAAGGTTGGATCTCTGATTGCATGCACCACCTGTACACATTGGAATAGTCTACCACTGATAGTACTCCGCCTTGGAATCTCCATCTCAATTGGGTAACTCGAATTCTCTGCATGCATTAGCTAATTTGGGTTGATTGATCAGTTAATTGGGTGATCACTGAGTTTGACTGAAGTCACACTACTCGACTAACTTTCCACTAGTTCCTCCAACAATTAGATTTAGTTTAACTGAGCACAACTTAATATAACTAAATTAGATTGCTACAAATTAGCAATTAATCATGTTGAACTAAAGTCAAGCTTCCCCAAGTCAAATTAACTAAGTTAACTGAATGAAAAGTGCCATGTCACCTCAGTTAACTACCTCCAAGATTTTTGTTGATGTGGAAATTCAAATTTTCTCTAGTTTGACCAAGGCAAGGTCAAACTGAGATTTTCTTACTGCATTTTCAACATCCTCATTCAATAGACTTCATGACTTATCATATTCAACACAAAGTATAGATTTAGAAAATACCTTCTCATCTCATAACAAGCCGAAATTTTTGTGCTTTCATCTAATTTACAAGACATTCTATCATATTTATGTGTTTTTATACTCCTTAGTAACTCCTCTTCCTCCTCCTTAATTGCTATTCAAATTTTTCATTCATATATGCTTACAGTCCATTACTTTGTTCATTAATCATCCCAAAGTATAAATATGAATAAACCTAGTCATCATCTCAAGAGCATGGGCCCCTTGGACATGCATATAAGGAACCATTCCATCTCTTAAACAACTAGAACACAACCAAAACCACTCACTAGCAAAGATACCACCAATTTGAAATACATAATATAACTAAATAAAAATCAGCTTACCTTTCATTATATGCATATTTATCATTCCCCTACACCCTTTCAATTACAACATGTGGTATTCTTTATAGCGTTTCCAAACCCTTACCAACTTTTTATTCTTTTCTTCATTTAAAAGGCCTTCAATAACCTATAAACACATCATTTCAATGTATATGGTTAGAAAATAATATTTATATTCAAATTTCATATTAAAAAAATTGAAAGTCAATTTTATTCCTATGCCATGAAAAAATCATCATTTATTATTAGTCAAAACCCACATGGAAGATATTTGATATACTAATATAATTACCAAACTTTAAAATTCCCTCATGCCAAATGAATATCTTGTTTGATGCTAACTATTTTGTTTTCCATAGTTAAGAACATTGTACTATTGCCTTTTAAGATGGTATGGTTCCCCAAGCCTACATGCAATCCCAATTTTCTCCATCTCCTCCCAAATTTTAACAAATTGTGTTTTCCAATGTCTCTCATTGAATGAACCTTGTCATAATCTTATATAATTCTTTGAATTTCAGAAAACATTTTCTAAACAATTCAATTGATGAAATCATATTCTTTTTCACCATTTATTCTATTCAGGGGATAGTTTTCATAACATTTAATTGTGTACTAGCTAAGAATGGTAGAATGTTTATAATACATTCATCCAACTTTTATGCATATCCTTTGATTAGTTCCAAAGCAAAATTCAACTACTAATATTATAAAACTATAATTTAGAAATTAATGACATCATAAAAAAATAAATGTAAACTTCTAATAAATATGTAAAACTTATTCAAGGGCAAGTTAGGTGACATTGTATAGAACTTGCACGCCACAAATAGTATCTCCTTATTAACTTTTGATTTCATCAATAACCATGTGTAAAATATTTTTCTTGGCATGTGCATCAAGGACATTGATTATTTCCCATTGAAGAAACATTATTAGTGAATAAAAAATTGCATATGACCATTAGATCAAGAAACACAACCAAATTCACTTCCTATATCCTTTCATCTACCATCAAGATCCCATCTCGTGAAACCCCATTTAATTGTTTCATCGAGTTTTCATTTTCAAGATCATTTTCAAGTTTTCATTCTTCTTTTCCAACCCCTTTTTCATAGTTTAAAATATCAAACCAATATCTTCATATGATTCAATTATAAAAAGGAGCATGAGACTTTCCTTGCTTTAACTACATATGTGAAACCATCAATTCTCTCAACCTATATCAATATCCTCATATTAATATCCTCAACTTCTTTGCTCCACATTTTCATTTCCTTAGCAATTGATGTTGGATTAAACCCCCTTCAATACACCATTAGAGTATTATCTACATAAACATTGCAAAACTTTATGATTCATTATTGATTCAACAAAGATTGAAGCCATGTTCTTAAGGATAAAATCATTATGGATCTCTTACACAATCATTGACTGCATTTTATCAGTCACTCCAACAAGATGATCAAGAACAGCCTCAACTTTAAACTCTTCATATAATTTTTACTCATAAAGTGCCAAATTTAGTAATAGTGTCACTTCCATTCTACCTCTTAAAGGGACTCCCTAGATAACCATCAACCAATTTCTTCAAAAAAAATCTTCCTTTCATTTACCATCTTAACTACTTTTTATTTACTATCTTAACTACTTTTTAGACCCAATAAGAATGCCCTTAAGCAATTTCTAGAGACCTTTTAGTAGCATACATAGTTTGATCGATTGAGATCTCTTTAAGCATTTCCATTGAAGCTTCTACATCTATAGAATTTTGAGTTTCTATAGATGCTTTTTTATCCTTTTGTTCATGAAATGTAAATTTTTCAATTGTTTTGTGTCCCCCAAGTACATCCAAGCACTCAAGAGATGCATGTTTCACTTGCTCCCAATTGGGTAGGACTATCGTTCCATTCCCTTCCACAATGAGTAGAGTCAAAGGCTACTTAAGTTGTTGAGAAACAACCTTCTATACTTTGATCAAAGTGATCAAAGTGATTTGTGATAGTAATAACAATAATCATTGATCTTTGAGGTAAAATTGGGGCATCATTCTACAAAATAGAGTTGACTCTATGGCACAGCTTTATTTTGTATATCTATCCATTCCAATCAACCATGATTGCAAGGAAATGTTGCTTACGATGTTGAGCAACATTGTTCTATACTTTAATAAGAGAAATTTGTAATGGCAACAACAACAATAATTAATCTTTAGGGAAATCTAGGACCACATTTTACAAAACAAGTTAACTATGTAGTAAGGAGTTTTATCATGTACATTGCCATTCCCTTCAACTATAATCACAGACAATTATTGCCTAGGTTGCTAAGCAACACAATCTTCTATGTTATAATAAGAGTGATTTGAAATAGTAAACAAAGCCCACTTAGATTGTTACACAACACAACCTTCTATACCTTGAGAAGAGTGATTTGTAATGGCAATAACATCAATTAATCTTTGAGGATAATTTGAGATCATATTCTATTAAAGAGTTATTGATGTGGTAAAAAATTATATCTTATACATTAACATTCCTTTCAAATGTAATTGTAAGGAAAGTATGCGCAAGTTGTTGAGCAAAACAACCTTCTAAATTTGGATGAGTAATTTGTAATGGTGGCAACATCAAAGGCTAAACTTTGAGGAAAATTTGAGACTGCATTCTCCAAAATAAAGTTAATTCTATGATAGAATTACCTTATACATTACCATTCCCCTCATCTGTGATTGCAAAGAAAGGTCGCCTAAGTTGTTGAGAAACACAAACCTTCTATACTTTGATAAAAGTGATTTATAATAACATCAACTTTAACAACCATTGATTTGATGGTAATCTGGGACCGCATTTTGCAAAGCAATGTTAATTATACATTATCATTCTTTTCAAATGTAATTTCAAACAAACATTGCCTAGATTATTGAGTGACATGTCATTCTATACTACAAAGTGATTTGTAATTACAACAAAGTGATTTGTAATGACAACATCAATGATTTATATTTGATCAAAACTTGGAACCATATTCTACAAAACAAAGTTAATTTTATGTTAAGTGTTATATCTTGTACGTTACCATTCCCTTCCACTATAATTAGAAACAAAGATTGCCTACGTTGTTGAGCAACAAAGCTATCATCTCCTTGGCACACCATTATAAATCCAATATAAGAGAGTATCAAGTATTCCTATTCCTCAAGATACCAATGTCTAGCACTTTGTTATCCACTTCTTGATATATATATTGGTGGCAACTCTCCTAACACCTTATCCTCCAACTTTCTTTAACTCCACATGTTATCCACACAATGCCTTGTGTTAAATCCTTTGACAATGCAAAATGCTTCAAAGTTGCACAATCTAGAGTGCTTTAGTTTGGAGGTATTATCCTCAAGTCCAAATAGAATTCCACAACATCCTATGTTTCCTTACTCATAATCTCAACCTCAAAGAATCGGTCAAGTAGTTTGTAGTCGATGAAGGTCTTCTTGCATTTTTTAGATCTACCTTTTCACTAATATAACAACATTCCCCATTGAATTCATATACAACCAACCAAAGTGTGTTGTCTGCCTCTATATTCATTTCCATTATTACTACAAACTCCCGTAAACCAATAAAGAATATGCCTTTCACTTCCAATGTTCACTCAATACTACATATAAACATCCTTAAATTCTCAATTATGCTAATGCAACTTTCAAATTCATCATTTCCCTTCTTGCATTTGCCCATTTTTCCTTGTTTTTAGACTTTGCTATTGAGTGCTCCATTAAAAAATTGTATCTTAGACAACACACCACAATTTCTCATGACATCTTTTTAATTCCTTTAATTCATCTTTGATTCTCTAATTATCCTTTAATTTTATGTTAATTATCCATTTTTTTAATCTTTTAAAACTCTTCTAAACTCATTAAGAACAATATCTAGAATCAAACATCTAAAAAGAGGCATCTAAAAGGATGTCTCACCTA
This sequence comes from Pinus tabuliformis, assembly GCA_031772625.1. Classification (NCBI taxonomy): domain Eukaryota; kingdom Viridiplantae; phylum Streptophyta; class Pinopsida; order Pinales; family Pinaceae; genus Pinus; species Pinus tabuliformis. The sequence continues at coordinate 1,474,584,374 of CM062820.1, read as the reverse complement.
TATCTCATTAAAACTAATATACAACCAATATTTGTGATCAATCTCATAATCTCTTTGAAAAAACATTTCTGCTTGCTTTTCCTTTTCTTTGAACGCTTGGAATTTAGTAAAATTTATTAATCATTCCAAATTAAGTAATTATGTATTAATCATTCTAAATTAAGTAATTATTTATTAATCATTCCAAATTAAGTAATTATATATTAATCAATTTAAATTAAATGCTTATAGTTTATTTAAAATTTTCAAATTATTAATTTTCTTCTTGCTTTGAACACATGGGATATAGTGGTTCATCTTGTCCTAACAATAAGCCACACTTATTGGTTCGAAACACACAAATAAATTTTGATGTGATTATGGCCGAAATCCTGTCTCAAAAATTAGATATAGATCACAGAAGCCTTATTTCAATAATTTATATATCATTTCAAATTAAATAGTTATATATTTTTATAGTTTATTCAAAACTTTCAATTTATCAATTATTCCAAATGGTAAAATACATCCCTTAAATCAAATATTCCAACTAGAAGTTATTCCCCTTTGATTCTCTAGTTATCCTTTAATTTTATATTAATTAATCCGTTATTTAATCTTTTAAAACCCACCCAAAAATTGAGTACTGTCCATTAACATATTCTTATCGTTTTTTACTCAATCATCCTCAATAGCTTCAGGGCCAATTATGAGTAAGTTTATAACGTAATATAGTTCCGGTTATATAGATTCCAGGATTAAAATTCTACACAAACCGGTTGACAAACCACTATATGTCCTGACCTTGCACCTGTCTGTGCAATGCATTGCATTCTGTCATCCATGTAGTTAATTTGTCATCCATGTAGTTAATTTGTTTCAAGTTAAAAATGAAAATACGAGAGTTACTTCACTAATAGAACAGAAAATAATTGGTAACCAAACCCACAAACATAAGCAAAAACAAGAATTGAAAAACAGATTACCTACACTGCACTAAGCAAAAACAAGAATTGAAAAACAGATTACCTACACTCACTAAAAAGAACTGGTTCTGATTTATGTACATGTGGCATTCATCTCGAATATATATTTTCCATACAATGCATTTCAAAAGATTTTTATATGGAACAAAAGATCAAGTTCAGAATCCCTTTGATCTGCTCAAAACAACATATACAATATTAAATGAAATGCTCTTGATTTTTAAATGAATATTATGAAAAGGATGATGGTTACAAAAGAGTATGACAAGAGGTAAATTTAGGAATATGTTACTGCAACACATCAGAACTAATCAGAGAAAATGCTGATTGTTGCAAAGGCTACGCAGGAAAAAAAATCAGATTCAGTTCTTACTTTGAGAATTTGAGGTAAGCTGTAACTGCTGCTGCAGCTAGAGCACCAGTAGATGCCACAGCAGACCATGGAAAACACCTTTTTGGCTTTTGCTTTTCAAAGGCTTGCTTTGGTTTTTGTTTTTCACACACACCATTTGGTTCTCCAGCTGCATGCACACTGTTTGGCCTTCCATTTTCGTCACGCCCATGTGACTGAGAATGTTGACATTCCGACCTAAACTTCTGGAGCATCACATCTCTACATTCAAGATCGTTATTGAGAGAATCCAAATAAGTCTCCAATTGCTTTATTATGTCCTGAAGATGCACTTTTTCTTCTGAAGCCAATGTACATTTATTCAATTCAGTCAGTAATGACTTGCATTTCTCCTCTAGGAACTTTTTCTCTTCGGCAAGGTCTGAGAGCTGATATTGTAAACTAGATAACTGGCCCTCTTTCTCCACTGCCATGGCCCTAGAAACTTCAAGGTCCTCGTTGAGAGAATTGATGGCTGTCTCCAACTCCTTTATTCTGCCCTTCAGGCATAGCTGCTCTTCTTCTAAAACCAATTGTACTCTTCCCAATTCTGCATTTTTCTCCTCGAGGAACTTTTTTGCCTCAACAAGGGGTGAAAGCTGATCATGTAAATCAGCTAATTGGTTTCTTTTCTCCTCTGCCATGTCTGAAAGTTGAGCCTGTATATCAGAAATTTGACCATCTTTTTCCTCCGCAACAGCTAAGAGCTGACTCTGCAAAATAACTATTTGTTGTTCAACCTTGGAAGCAGATTCCTTCATTTCTTCGAAAGAAGACTTTGTTGACAACAAATCCTCTTCAAGTGCCAAATTTCTAGAGAGCTGTAGTGTCAATTTCTGATCTAAAGCCTCTTTTTCTTCTTTAATCTTATTCAGATTAGCAGTTACTCCATCATATGCTACTTTTGCTGCCACCAACTCTGCCTTCAAGGACTGCACTTCAATACTTAGCTCTGTATTTTTCTGGCTCAGTGATTCCCTTCCACTATCAATCAGATCGAGCTTTCTTTGCAGCTCTGCAACAATACCTTCCAAATTATTCTTTTCAGCATTCCAAAGATGCTGATCTTTTTCAAATTTTCTGCACAATTCCTTGGAGTCAATCAACTTAGATTCCATCTCATCCAAATAAGCCTCCAATTCATTTATTCTGTCCTGAAGATGGACCTTTTCTTCTGAAAGCTGAGTCTTTAGATCAAATATTTGACTATCTTTTTCATCTGCAACAGCTAAGAGCTGACTCTGCATATTAGCTATTTGTTGTTCACCATCGGAAGCATATTCCTTCATCTCTTTGAAAGAAGACTTTGTTGACAACAAATCTTGTTCAAGCGCATTATTTCTAGAGAGTTGTAGCATCAATTTCTCATCTGAAGCCTCTATTTCTTCTTTAATCTTATTCAGGTGAACAGATGCTTCATCATATGCCGACTTAGCTGCCACCAACTCAGTCCTCAATGACCACAATTCAGTGTTTACCTCTATATTTTCCTGGCTCAGTAATTCTCTTTCACTCTCTATCAGATGAAGCTTTGTTTTCAGCTCTTCAACAGTGCCTTCCAATGTATTCTTTTCAGTCTCTATATCAAAGATCTGGTCATTTTTTTCCTCTGCAACAGCTAACTGACTCTGCAAATTAGCTATTTGTTGTTCAACCTTCAAAGCAGATTTCTTCATTTCTTCAAAAGAAGACTTTGCTGACAGCAACTCTTCTTCTAATGCATTATTTCTAGAGAGCTGTAACATCAATTTGTAATCTGAAGCCTTTTTTTCTTCTCCAATCTTATTCAGGTAAACAGTTGCTTCATCATATGCTGCCTTAGCTGCCACCAACTGGGTCTTCACAGACTGCAATTCAGTACTGACCTCTGTGTTTTTCTGGCAAAGTAATTTTCTTTCACTATCTATCAGATGAAGCTTTGTTTTCAACTCCGCAACAATGACTTCCAAATTATTCTTTTCAGTCTGTAAATCAAAGATTTGAGCATCTTTTTCCTCTGCAACAACTACAATCTGACTCTGCAAATTAGCTATTTGTTGTTCACCCTTGCAAGCAGATTCCTTCATTTCTTCAAAAGAAGACTTTGATGACAACAACTCTTCTTCTAGTGCATTATTTGTAGAGCACTGTAGCATCCATTTCTCAACTAAGGTCTCCTTTTCTTCTTTAATCTTATTCAAGTTTACAGTTACTTCATCATATGCTGACTTCACTGCCACCAACTCAGTCTTCAAGGACTGCACTCCAGTGCTTAGCTCTGTATTTTTCTGGCTCAGTAATTCTCTCTCACTATTAATCAGGTGAAGCTTTGTTTTCAGCTCTGCAACAGTGCCTTCTAAATTATTCTTCTCAGCATCCCACACAGACCGATCTTTTTCCATTTCTCTGGACAATTCCAGAGTCCTTCCCTTGGAGCCATTCAACTCGGATTGCAACTCATTCAATTGGACCTTCAAGGACTCAACTTTAGTGCTCAGCTCTCCATTTTTCTGGCTCAGAGTTACCCTTTCACTAGCGACTAAATCAAGCTTGGTTTTCAGCTCTGCAACAGTGCAGTCCAGACTGCTCTTTTCAGCATCCCACAAATTCTGGACTTTTTCTAGCTTTTCATGTAACTCCTGAACCTCTCCCTTGGAATCATTCAACTTACATTCACTCTCACTCAACTGGAACTTCATGGACTGCACTTCAGTGCTTAACTCTGTATTCTTCTGTCTCAGCAATTTTCTTTCATTATCTATCCGATCATGCTCTCTTTGTAGCTCTGTAACAGTGCCTTCCAAATTTGCCTTTTCAACATTCCACAAATGCTGGTATTCTTCAATTTTTCCATGTAATGTCTGATTATTTTTCTCAGATTTCTCCAGTGAAGACAAAAGATTCTCCTTGTCATCTTTCCATGTTTGTTCTGTCATTTGTTTAGCTTTATTGACCTCTTCAACCTCCTCTCTTGCTGCTGCAACCTGTGACAAAAGGTCATCCTTTTCCAATTCCCAAGCTTTGCGTGCTACCTCTAATTCTGCAGATGTCCCCTGAATTTGATCTTTCAACTGCAAAACAGTAGTTTCTAGATTATTTTGTACTGCATGGTTGGACTTCATTTCTCTCTCAGACAACTCCAAGTGTTCCTTGAGCTGTACTGTTTCTATTCTGGATTCTTCAAGTTGCTCTTTTAATTCTGCTCGTTCACCATGGAGATTATCACTCTCAGACTGCAAATTTGTTATCAGAGCTTCAAGATTGCCAATTTGTGATTCCATTTGAGTGAGTTTCTCTACCAAAGTACCCTTTTCTTCTCTTAAGGTCGTGATTTGTTCAGCAAGAAGTTTATTAAGGCTCTGCAACTTGGATATTTTATCATCTTCACCTGATGTGTATACTTCATCATCTTTACCAGAGGGTAAGCCACCATTTCCAACTCCATTTACTGGAGGGGAAAGCCTCTCCTCTTTCTGGCTTTTGTTTTTGTTCTTGCTTGTGTTTTTGTTTTTGTTTCTATCTCTGCCTCCACCTACAGCCATCTTTGTTCACCAACCGGAACCGTCTGCCATAAACAGAGGAAAATGCAGTCCTTTTGTTATCTACTAAAAAACTTCAAAAAGAACGTCACATTTGCATATTTAGAAAATACTGTCTTCAAATTACTCAGGCCGCTCAAAGGTACAAATAGTATAAGCACGAACGAAATAATAATAGTTGAAAAATAAAACCCTTGCATATGTTAATGAAAGACTTCGCACGCAGGGCTAGCTCAAACCAGCTATAGGTTCTAACCAAAGGAACTACGCCAGCCAGGAAGGAAATTGTCACAAAATTTTGAAACAATTCATGATAAAAGAGATAAAATGGAAAAACAATGACGTTAATGTTAGCTTCACCAACCTTGCAGGAAAAAAATTTAGAATTTTTAAATATGATGGCCATAGAGTTCGCAATAGCGAAAGATAATAATAATATAATAAACCACACTATCTCAAAACTAATCTAATGTACAGAACTATCTGCAAAAAGGAAAATGCCCCAAAATTTTGAAACTGGATGACAAAAGCTAAAAAATGGAAAAATAATGACATTGGCGATAACACACCAGCATTACAGTAAAAAGCCTGTAAAAGTTGAAGTTGATAGCACAAAGCTCACAGTAGCAAAATAATGAAAAATGAAGCAAAACTAGCTTAAATCTAGCAGTTTTTAGGGACGAAACTGTCTGCAAGAAGGAAAACGCAGTAAAACTTACAAATAATGCATGATAAAAGCGATAAAATGGCAAAATGATGACGTTGACGATAACGTCAACAAAGTTACGGTAAAAATGTAGAAAGATAGCCACAGAGCTCACAATAAATAAATAAAGAAAAGGAAAAATAGCTCGACGCTAGCCAATATATTTGAACTTGCGAGAAAAACTGTTTGCAACAAGAAATACGCCACAAATTTTTCATATAAGTCATGATAATAGGGCAAAACAATTACAGTGACGACAACGGCACCAAAGTTACAGTGAAAACCTGGAGATTTTAAATATGATAGCCGCAGAACTCACAATAGCAGAAAATAGAAAATAAAAAAAACTAGCTCAAAGCTAGCTGATCTTTTTTGAATCAAGGGGCAGAAGTGTTCGCAAGAAGAAAAATGCAACAAAATTTGCAAATAATGCATGGAAAAATGACAAAATAGTGACATTGTCAATAACGGCACCAAAGTTACAGTAAAAGCTTCAAAAACAATGAGAAGAATACCTATGTCGTGGAAATGAAAATTGAAAGTCGCTGGCTGAAACCGCGAAAGAACCTGCTTAAAGACCTTCTATCCGAAGAATATTTCTCCTGCAAGTCCACCACCAAACCGTCGTTGAGCATATAATCTCAGAGTTTCTACTGCGGAAGCTTGACCGGCACAGAGGCGCTACCAAAAAAGACAATAATATTTTGATGGTGCCGCCGGTAAAACCCTAGCAACGCTTCGTTCGGCCGGCCTTATCCTCAAGTGGCTCAAGTTTCAGAAAGAGATTAGCAATTCGCCAAATAATGCCGTTATTAGTTATAAGTGCATCTACCTACAAGGGTATTTATCTAGAAGAGTTGGCCAAAAATTTGAATTGAGATGAGCGGCAACGCATCAAAAGCAAGTCAAACACGACGCCATTCTAATTTTTCGTTCCGAGGGGAGATAGCCGACCCCGTTTTGCCACGTTACTCCTTATAAGGATATATAAGTGCCACGTGGCTCACGTGCCCACCTCCCCATATTAGCGCTGGGCCCTCGAAGAATGAGGGTTGAGGGCATAACTCTCGAAGAATTAGGGCTTGGTGGCATGAAATTATGATCTCGGTCTATACGTATGAGGGCTTGAAGGCATGAAATTATGATCTTGGTTTATTAGTATGGTGTATGTTTAATGTGTTAATTGTCTTAATGGTTAATAGCATAGTTACCAAGTTCGAATTCGAATTCGATACTATACTATAAAAATTCGGAAGAAAAAAATTCAATTCGGAGAAAATTCGGCACTATACATCTTTTATATATATATATATGTATATATAATTTAAATACTTTTCTTTCATTTTCTTCCCATTTATTTTGAAATTTAAATAAATTTAATCAATATAATATACAAAACTAAAAAATATATCCGTATTTAGTTTCTGATTTTATTTTAAAATCCTTTTTATAGTTAAGACATTTAAAAATTAAATATTTAAAACTTATTTTTTTTTAAATTCCTTTTAACAAAAATATATATCGAAAAATCAATTCTTAACATAAATATATATAAAAAAAATCAATTAGTTTTTAGTCAACTTCAAAATTTTCTTTCCTACTTATCTCAGCTTTTTAAACCATTAAAGGAAACATTAAAATTTTGAAATCTGAAAATTTCAGGTTGCCATTAGTTTCCATTTTACCTCTTATCTTGTTTCCATTGACATATATTTTGTCTAAATTTTAAAATCTTGATAAATTTCCGTCGCCATTAGTTTCCATTTTCTGCTATCCTGCCTTTATTGGCATCAGTTTCCATTTTACATTAGTTTCTATTTTACTGCTCTCTTGCCTCCATTAACATCTATTTTCAGTTTAAAAATAATTACATTTACCATTGGAGACACTTGAGATTTTTTTGTTTATCTAATTAGAAAGATTAAGCTTGCATTTTATGTAACCAGCAAGTAATAGTAAGTAATATTATTCTGCAAAAAATACTCCAAAATATAATAGGAATAGTCTGATTAAGAATGCACGCTCTCACATTATGCAGCGATTCAATAGTAAGTAATAATAATATGCAAAAATAATAGTCAAAAAATAATAGGATGAGTCTGATTAGGAATGCACACTCTCACAGGGTGAAGCGAATATGAACCGGATCGAATTTTTATCGAACTATTCGAAATACGAATCGAACTCACGAATTTCCGTATTTTTTCCACCGATTCGGACGTATTTGGTAACTATGGTTAAGAGTATGTGTTTTTCATAAGAGGTTATAGGTTTAAAATGAGAAGGGGTAGAGTATGTATGCTTTCGTATATTTTAGTAGTCAAATTGTTGCGTGGTTGTGGGTCCTTTGTTCCACAAACAAGGGGTCTCGTACACCAATTTGGTGTCCAACTTGGTTGTGACCTTAAAATTGGATGTCAATATCAATTTATATTAATCTTCTAACGAAAGTTTGAAAATTTATGATTTCATGTGTTTGTTTTGTTATACAAAATATTTTTTATATGATTAAATTTATTTTTTATTTTTGTGATAGTAATGGAATGGTTGATTTCCAAATTACGCATTGAATCATTTTTTAGTAAACTCTATTTGTGGATCTTTGATATTGTTTTGAAAACACAAAGCATTGCTTCTACCTCATCCTTGGAGCTCTCATTTGTCATCCATGTACATATAAGGCATTATGCAAAGCAATGGCCTTCATATTGTTGGATACAAGCGACCCTTCACTATAGTGGTCACCATCATACTCATCCTTCGTGGTGACATCATATGGTTCCCTCTACTACTTCCAAAGGTGCTACCTATTATGCATTTAACCACATAATTGGGATGATGGTGCATGTGATTCAGTAACGATGAGTTACTATGTCTATCGGGATAAATGAAGTGCTCTTCTTTTCCATGAGACTAATTTCACTGTCATCTATTTTGTAAGGATAGGAATCAAGTGCACAAAATATTGTAGCATAGTTTTCTCCATCTTCTTATACTTTTCCTTTCTTATCAAAATTGTTAGACTGCAAACTAGATTAGAAGATCAACATGAATTGCATTTACCATTAAAATGATAGACATATACATACATGTTTATCATTGTTGGATCCATATTCTAAGGTCTCTTGGACTCTTGATGGGAGTTCATATTCTTCACGATAATTCAAACAGATTAGGTGTCTAACATTCCCTGCCTCAATCTAAAGGGGTTCTTGTGAGTCCAAGCAAAGAAATGAGAGCAGTTGTTATTGGTTGAATATGTTATATGAATCTAGTGGTTTTCGGATGACCACAAACCTAATCGCTAGTAGAAGCCAAAGTCTTGCACTAAATGGTGGTTTGAGGTTGACCACCAACTCTAGAACTCGATTCTAATGCTCAATAATGCCCAGAGCATTTCCAAATTTGGCTAGAATTTGATGTCTCCTACTAATTCAAAGTGCTTGTAAATGGTGATTTGAAGATGACCATGTAGAAATTGATGTGTATATTCAAAATTGCTCATGAAATTTACTAAATCACAAGACTTGAAGCTACTCTATTGATTTGTGGAAGTTAATTCACCATATAAAACACAAATCATGGACATGCAAAAGGAAACATCACGCATGCAAAAATATTTATCTAGGGGAAAGCAACTGCTCAGAACCCTTTACTACCTATATTGCATTATTCAGAGAATAGAGATGAAATACATATGTTTGCTCAAGCTTGAGCACACCCTATAAGTGTATAGTCTATCCCTCTATCTGACTCACTGAATCTGGCCAACACTTAGCCAATTTATAAGCCCTCCAGCCCCTATTATTTAGGAATTTCCCACTTTGGAATTGTGCAATTCCCTTAGGTCCTTCCTCTGACTGCATGCACCACTTGTACACATTGGAATATGCTACCATTGATAGTGCATTGCCTTGGAATCTCCATCTCAACTGGGTAACTCGAATTCTCTGCATGCAACAATTATTTTGGGTTGATTGATCAATTAACTGGTTGATCACTAAGTGTGGTTGAAGTTCCACTTCCACAACTTGACCTCCACTAGTTCTTCTGACAGTTAGAACTAGTTAAACTAACAATAACTCAAATTAATTGAAATAGATTGCTACAAATTAGCAATCAAACATATTGAACTAAACTCAAGCTTCCCCAACTCGAATTAACTGAGTTAACTAAGTGACAAGTGCCATGTCACCTCAATTAACTACCTCCAAGATTTTTGTTGAAATAGAAATTCGAATTTTCTCTAGTTTGACCAAGGCAAAGTCAAACTGAGATTTTCTTGCTACATTTTCAACACTCTCTCTCAGCAAGAAGGGGATTATCAGCCACCCCTATCCTGCACCTGTGGAACTCCAACTTCCCTCTTTATAAAGCCATTGTCAAAATATCAGTGTCTTGTTCCTCTATTGGAATGTACTGCAACAACATAATCTGCCTTTGCACACAATCCCGTAGATGGTGATACTGGGTATGTTATGAAACCAGCTCAAGAAAAGATAGAAAAGAAAGATCAACGCCTTAGAATTCAGCCTCTTCGAGGGGGCAACCTCCTTTACATTACATAAATGAACAATTCTTGGATGATACAAATGACAAAACCTCCTTTCTATATATAGGAGTCTAAGGAGTCACAATATAATCCAGCCGACCTAACAATAATAATATAAAGCCACAAAAATAATAATAGAGGGATTCTATGGGGCACAGAAATAACAATATGTGGGTAATAGGGGCACAACAATATAAATAAGGGGTATAACTACAATAGTAATGGGGTAATCACTAGTATTATAGGGACCCAACATGCCCCTCTCCTTCAAAAAAAGTGTTGTCCTCAACGCTTGAGCAGTTCTGGATACTTCTGCATAAAATTCTCATCCTCCCATGTGGAATCTTCAGCGGATAAGTTCTTCCACTTGATAAGATACTCTGAAATTGATCGATTTCGTAGCTGTCGAGTTCTTGTTTCTGTGACTGCTTCCGGTTCCAATATAATTTTTCCTTCCTCGTCAAGTTCTGGCAATATTGTTTGAACTGGGAGCTTGTCGCCTATAACCTTCTTTAAACATGAAACATGGAAAACTGGGTGCAATCGAGAAGCTGCAGGAAGCTCCAATTTGTATGCCATAGTACCAATCTTTTCCAACACCTTGTACGGACCATAATACTTTGGTGATAATTTATTATCCTTCTTAGCTTGCTTTAGGGACATTTGCTTATATGGTTGTAGCCGTAGGAATACCCAATCACCTACATCAAAACTTCTTTCACTGCGATGTTGATCTGCCTGTTGTTTCATTCTATTTTGTGCCAACACGAGGTTATCCTTTAAGAGTTGGAGGACTTGTTGTTGATGTTCGATGTGATGTTCCACTGCTTGAACCTTAGAATTTTCTCTTAAATATGATGTGATGGATGGTGGTTGGTACCCATAAAGTGCCATAAATGGGGTCATTTTTGTTGTTGTATGGAAGGAAGTGTTATACCACCATTCAGCCAGAGGCAACCATTTGACCCATTGTGTCTGTTTATCAGATACAAAGCAACGAAGATATCCTTCCAAACATTTGTTTACTATCTCAGTTTGCCCATCAGATTGAGGATGATAAGATGAGCTATGAGCTAACTGAGTACCAAGACAAGAAAATAATTCTGTCCAAAAATTTCCAGTGAAAATGGGATCTCTGTCACTTACAATAATCTTTGGGTTTCCATGTAGCTTTTGAACTGTTTCCATAAATGCAGTAGAAACTGTACTGGCTTTAAATGGATGTGATAATGCACAAAAGTGTGCATACTTGGTAAGTCTGTCAACTACCACCATGATGACACTCTTTCCCTCAGACTTGGGTAAACCTGTGATAAAATCCATTGAAACCTCCTCCCAACGTTGGCTTGGAATGGATAAAGGTTGTAATAGACCCGGTGTCTTAATTGTTTCAACTTTATTTTGTTGGCAAACCAAACATTCCGCCACAAACTTTTGAATATCTGATTTAAGGCCATCCCAAAAAAATTCCTTCTTAACCCTGTGGTAAGTTTTTAAAAATCCTGAGTGCCCTCCTAAGGGAGAAGTGTGCAATTCCATAAGAATCTTTTGTTTTAGCTGGGAATTCTTACAGAGGTATAAGCGATCTTTGTACCATAACGAATCATTTTTCCAGCTAAATGTATCAGAAGTACTGGAATCTTGTTGTAGCTTTCGAATAAGTGCCCACACTTCTTCGTCATTCTTCCATTCCTCCTTTGCTTCGTTTATCCAATCTGGTTGGATAATAGAAATGGCACACAACAATGCTTCCACATCCTCATCCTTTCTTGAGAGTGCATCTGCCACCACATTTTGCTTCCCTTTTTTGTAGATGATTTCAAAGTCATAACCCAACATCTTTGTGACCCACTTTTGTTGCTCTTCAGAGGATAATCTTTGTTCTAAAAAGTATTTAAGGCTATCATGATCCGTTTTTACCTTGAAGTGTCTTCCCATTAGGTAGGGTCGCCATTTCTTAAGTGCATGGAGTATTGCCAACATTTCCTTCTCATAAATAGCTTTGCTTAAAAACTTTCCCTTGATTGGACGACTTTCAAAAGCAATGGGTCTTTCATCTTGCATTAGAACAGCACCAATTCCATTTCCTGAAGCATCACATTCCACAATAAAGGTTTTTGTGAAGTCCGGTGTAGCTAAGACCGGTGCTTGGCACATTGCCTCTTTAAGATGTTCAAAGGCCTTTGTTGCTTCCGGAGTCCATGAAAATGAATCTTTCTTCAATAATGTTGTTAGAGGTGCTGCTATTCTCCCATAATTCTTAACAAACTTGCGATAATACCCTGTCAACCCAAGAAATCCTCGCAGATGCTTTATGGATGTGGGGATTTTCCATTCCTTAATGGCTTTAATTTTGCTAGGGTCTACCTTAACTCCTTCATGAGATACAATATGACCCAAATATTCCACCTCCTGGACTCCAAAGAAACATTTGGATCTTTTTGCATATAATTGTTTCTCCTCCAATAGTTGTAGCACCTTGTCAACATGTTCAACATGATCCTTCCAAGACTTGCTGTAGATTAGTATATCATCAAAAAATACTAACACAAATTTTCTAAGGAATGGTTTGAAAATTGAATTCATCAAACCTTGAAATGTTGAAGGTGCATTGGTAAGGCCAAAAGGCATGACCAAAAATTCATAATGACCCTCATGAGTTCTAAATGCCGTTTTCGGAATGTCTTCAATCTTCATTCTGATTTGATGATATCCCGAACGAAGATCCAACTTGGTGAAGTAAATTGATCCATGCAATTCATCCAGTAATTCATCAATGACAGGAATGGGGAACTTATCTTTAATAGTGAGCTTGTTGAGCTCCCTATAATCTGGACACATGCGCCATGATCCATCCTTCTTGTGCACCAATACTACTGGAGATGAGAAAGAACTTTGACTCGGTTGAATTATACCAGCCTCTAGCATTTCTGCAACCATACGTTCAATTTCACTTTTTTGGACATATGGATATCTGTACGGCCTGATGTTTGGAGGAACACTTCCTGGAATCAGATGAATAGCATGATCATGATCACGCATAGGTGGGAGACCTTTGGGAGTCTCAAATACCTTGGAATGATTGTCCAGGACTTTTTGGAGATCTGGAGAAATAGATGATTCCAATGTGGAAACATCTAGCGAACATAATTGTGCAATTACACCTCTTTGCTCCTTTTTTAGAAGCTTTGTCATGCCATTAGAGCTGATTATCTTTCCTGGTTTCCCTGCAATACCCCTTAATTCAACTTCCTTTCCTTCCACAAAAAATTTCATGAAAAGTTCTTGAAAATTAAAAGCTATTGTACCCAAGGATTGTAGCCATTGGACTCCTAGTACAACATCAGCACCTCCCATTGGAATGGAAAGCATTGGGCTAGTCAATACATATTCTCCCATGGATAGCTTGATATTATGGCACTTTCCAGAACAATTTATTGTTCCTCCATTTGCAATCATCACTTGACACTCTGGTGCTGGATATAGGAAGCAATTCAATTCTTTTGCTACCCTACAATGAATAAAATTGTGGGTGCTTCCTGAATCAATCAACACTATTACCTTTTTCTTCTTGATTTGTCCTTCTATCTTGATGGTTTGAGGAGTGGTAATTCCCGCCAATGCATTACAAGATATGGTCGGATTTATTTGTTCTTCATCTAGGCTTTGTTCCTGGAATATATCCTCTTCTTTTGACCTTTCTTGCTCCTTTTCTTCTTCCTCTTCACAATCTATGTAGAATAATTTCTTCTCAGCACACTTATGACCTTTTGTGTATTTGCTATCACAATTGTAACAAAGCCCTTTTGCTCTTTTTTCTTCCAATTGTTGTGGTGTCAACCTTGTAGGTTGTGGAAGACTATGGGCAACAACACTTCCGTCTTTATAGTTGTGAATGGTATGCTTCCTAGTTGCCATAATTTTGCTTTCCATTTTTCTTGCTAACCTGAATGCCTTCTCTAATGAATCAGGTTCCCAAAGGCGCACATCATGTTGGATATTATCCTTTAAAGACCCTATGAACACATCAATCCTATGCTCCTCTGGAATATCTTTTACCCTTATGTTCAATTTTTGGAACTCCTCAATGTGCTCCATTATTGAACCCTTTTGTTTGAGACTTATCAATTGGCTAAAAAAAGTGTTGCTTTTTGTATCCTCATAATGTGCTATCAATTCTTCCGTAAAAATTGCCCAAGTGATAAATTGTTTACGAGAACAAAGCCATTGATACCATACAAACTGATTTGGTTCCAAATATAAAGTTGCCATACGTACCTTTTGTGTGTTTTGCACATTATTGAGATCGAAGAATTGCTCCATCTGTAATATCCATGTGGCGGGATCCTTGCCATCAAACTTCCTCATATCGATTTTTGGAACATGGTGAGTCTTCGATCCAACATTAGAGTCTATGGAATCATGATTAACATTTCTTTTGTTCTCATCATGAGTTTCCTTTAGTACTCTTTCACCCTTAGTGACCATTTCTTGTAGCAACTTATCCATCTTATCATCCATGCCATCAATTTTAGCGTCCATGCCATTCACCTTAGCTTCCATGCCATCCATCTTAGCTTCTACACCTTTCTTTAAACCGTCCATCTTAGCTTCTACATCTTTCCTTAAACCATCCATTTTAGATTCTGTTGCTTTTTGTGCAAGTGACATTTGTTGCACTTGTTCTTGTAATTTTGATATATCATGTAGCATTTCTTCTTCTTCTTCATGAGTCATGCTAGAGCTTTCAGGTTCCTTACTAGGTGTTTGCATTTTCTTTCCTCGGGGCATCAGTTACCGATAATAATTCTCTACTATGCCCTTTGAATTCCTTCAAAATATATTTTCAAACCAAGCTTAAGCAAAAATTAAAGAAAATCTACACACCTTTTTTCACTTTGTAGGAGCTCGATATTGCCTCCGATGTATCTCTGTACTTTCTGATTATCTAGTTCTGAATTTGTGACCTGTAGTAGCCCTCTGTGTCCTCTTTCCAATGCCACAAGTCTGACCCAAATTGGATTCTCCAAGGAAGAGTTATGCGAAATCTCCCACAGTGACTTGATTATAGACTAGTTCAGTAGAGCGAACTTGTACGACGTGCCACGTGTCACTGTTTCAACCTTTGACTCTGAAAAATATATAAAAGAAAACTACAGTCCGTCCTCTTTTTGTAACTTCTTACGAAATTTCAATCCGATGCTCAGAAAGAAAGTTATGACGATTTTCCCCAGGTCACCTGTTTTGAGTGTAATTCAGGAGTCTGCAAAAAGACCAACTTCCTCAGATCATATCTCCGAAAATATCGCGCAAAAAACTCTGAAATTCGGACCCAAGGTTCAGCGCGATTTCTTCTCAAATGGGTTTTTTTTGCGACTTCTGAAACGTTACAGAAAAAACGTTATAGCGAAAATGCCACGATGACCTGTTTGGAGCAGCGAAACCCTAGAATCCAAAGCTCTGATACCAAATGTTATGAAACCAGCTCAAGAAAAGATAGAAAAGAAAGATCAACGCCTTAGAATTCAGCCTCTTTGAGGGGGCAACCTCCTTTACATTACATAAATGAACAATTCTTGGATGATACAAATGACAAAACCTCCTTTCTATATATAGGAGTCTAAGGAGTCACAATATAATCCAGCCGACCTAACAATAATAATATAAAGCCACAAAAATAATAATAGAGGGATTCTATGGGGCACAGAAATAACAATATATGGGTAATAGGGGCACAACAATATAAATAAGGGGTATAACTACAATAGTAATGGGGTAATCACTAGTATTATAGGGACCCAACAGGGTATCAATATGCTTGGATCGATCGTGAAAAACAAGATTCTCATATAGTTTGATGCAACTTTGATTATCACAATAAATCACAATTGGATCCATCATCTGACCAAACAAGCCAACAAGTATCTTTCTTGTAGAAATTCTAACTGTAGATCAATAGATTACGCAATATACTAAAACATAATACAAGATCTACTTCTACAACACTTTGCGGAAGCTTAATCGAATTGAGCAAGATCAAGAGAACGCATATAACTAAGAATGAGAAATCAATCACACATAACACAGAAGAAATAACCCGGTGAAAGCCTCAGCCTAAAACCCCAATCTCTATATTATTATCATACAAGTGGAAATCTTGTTCAAGTTACAAAAAGAATCAGCTCTCAAGCTATCCTGCTCTCTCTACAATCAAATAATATAGCTCACAAACTGAATAGACATAGTATATGTCCTCCTCAAGCCCTCCAAGCCTCCTATTTCCTTGTGTAGTTTTCCTTGGGGTCCAGTGAAGCCACATGTGTGAATTGGCCTCATCACACTCACTAAACCTGAAGAAGTAACTGCGCAATCCTCAAGGAAAGAATTCCTTCTGCATGCAAGGAATATTCACAATGGGATATTCTAGCAACTGATAGTACATTGCCCCTCAATCTGATCTCAACTAGGTCTCTGTCTGAACTGACATGCATGAGTTATTTATGAGAAAATACTCAATTATCTGAAGTGCAGTAGTTACATGCATGCAAGCATTAACTAACTGAACTTACATTAATTCAACAAACTGTTTGAATTAATCTAACTGGACTTGACTCAGTTAACTAAGTCAACTAATTACAACTCATCCTTTTCTCTTTAACTGGTGGATAAATTCCTCAATTAATGAAGAAACTATTGCATGTCCCCATATAGACTTCATGTTTGATTTTCCTTAACTAATTAACTCAAGATGAATTAATTAATTATTTTACAAATAGCTACTAAGATCAAATTCGAATTTTACTTCACTATTTTAGTTTAGGGACTAACTAAAAGAGGAAGGTATCCCAAAATGATATTTATAGAATGCTATTTTTAGCACTTCCATTTTTCCATCCATTGTTACTAAGACCAACACTAGCTGAACTGCTATTTATAGCAGTGCTATTTTCGGCAATTCTATTTTTAGCATTTCTTGTTTCTATTTTCAACCCTCCCTCTCAAAAAGAAAGGGATTATCAGTAACCCCAATCTTGTCTCTGTGGAACTCGAACTTGCATTTTGACAATGCCTTAGTTAAAATATTTGCATCTTGTTCTTCGGTCGAAACATACAGCAACAACATGAACCTCTTGACCACACAATCTCGAAGATGTTGATACTGGATATCAATGTGCTTGGACCTGTCATGAAAAACTGGATTCTCGGAGAGTTTGATACAACTCTGGTTATCGCAGTAGATCACTGTAGGATCCATCATCTGACCAAACAATCCCACTAGAATCTTCTGCATCCAAATGGCCTCGCATGCAGCCTGACTATCAACCATGTATCTAGCCTCTGCTGAGCTAAGTGAAACTGATCTCTGTTTCCTGTTGTACCAGTAAATTGCAACTGAACCAAGGTTGAAGATTCCTCCAGAAGTGCTTTTCCGATCTGATGGACTCCTTGCCCAATCCACATCTATGAAGCCCTGAAGCTTCACTCCCTTTGTCCGTCTGTACCGCAATCTGAACTAAGATGTGCCTCTGAGGTATCTTAGCACATGCCTCGATGCCTTCCGAAACAGCTTGGTAGGCTGAACCATAGCTTGACTCAGCTGGTTCACCACAAAGCATAAGTCGGGTCATGTGTTCACCAGATACATAAGTGAACCCACCAGCTGCCAATAAACAGTAGCAGCTACTACCTCACCTGAAGTAGCATCCTCCTTCCTCCAGTTCCCAGCTAGAGGAGTCTGCATGGGCTTGCACTTCTCCATGTGAAAGCGCCTGAGTATCTCATTGGCATACTTGCCTTGAGACACAAATACTTCCCCATCTTTCTGCCACACCTCCATGCCTAGAAAGTAGTGCATAAGGCCCATGTCCTTCATCTCGAACTCTCTTGCAAGGTCCTCCTTGCAAGACTGTATCAGCTGATCATCACCTGTCAAAATCAGATCATCGACATAAAGAACAATGATCAATGGTTTACCTTCTACCATGATGTGGTAAAGGTTCACATCTGCTTCACTCTTGGTGAAGCCCAAACCGGTGAAATAGTTGTTGATCCTGGTGTACCAAGCACGGGGTGCTTGCTTCAGCCCATACAGAGCCCTCTTGAGTCTGCACACATGCGACTCACGATCGAAGGTTTCGAAACCTTCTGGCTGCTCAATGTACACCTCCTCCTCAATCTTCCCATTGAGGAATGTTGTCTTCACATCCATCTGGTGGATCTTCCACCCCATCTGAGCTGATAGTGCCAATATCGATCTAATTGATGAGTACCTTGCTATGGGAGAAAAAGTCTCATCATAGTCAATCCCCTCGACCTGTGAGAAATCCCGAGCAACAAACCTTGCCTTATGTTTCTCAATACTGCCATTAGCTACCTGCTTTACCTTGTAAAGCCATCTGGAACTCACCACTGACTTACCTTGAGGTCTTGGGACATCATCCCACACACTGTTTCAAATGATAGATTCGTACTCCTCTACCATTGCATCAACCCAGATGGTTGTTGCACAGCCTCGAATGAAGAAAGTTCAGTATCTACACACTCCCCAACCAAGGCCATGTACCCAGTGTACCACTTGAGTGACCTCTTCTGTCTGCGTTGAGAAGATGGTTGTCCCACATTCTCCCGCACATCCAGCATCAACCTATTAGCTTCCCTTGAGCATTTTTGCCCATCTCTGGAAGTCTCAGCATGAGTGGATGTGTCCACTCCCGAATCCTCTGCATGCGGCTGCTCCGCATCAATCTGAGGCAGCTCCTCCTTAGGAATTGAAGGTTCCTCATCTGCATGCAACTCGAGCTCCCTCTCAAGTGATAAGCACATGGCTTTCTGCTCGTTGAAATTTAGATCCCTGTGTACCACTGTCCTCTGAGTGGAAGGCAGGTACACCCGATAGTTGTGGGGTGTATCTGTGTACCCCACAAGTATTCTGAACTCAGTTGTTGGATCTAGCTTCTTCCTAGCATCTTTGGTCACATGACAGTAAACTGATGATCCAAAGATTTGGAAGTGACTTACATCAAGTCGCTTCCCAGAATAGGCCTCCATAGGTGTCTTCATCCCCAGTATACGGTGCAGGCTTCTGTTCTACAAGTATATTGTTGTATTGCATGCTTAAGCCCACAAATGCAGTGGTAGGCTTTGGTCATGCAACATCGCTCAAGCTGCTCCCACAATCGATCTGTTCTTCCTTTCAGCCACCCCATTCTGCTGTGGGTTATGGGGTGCCGTCAATTCCTGCTTAATACCTTTTGTAGCGCAGAAGTCTTTAAATTGTTGGGAGACATACTCTCCACCATTGTCGCTACGCAAGGCTTTTATTTTCTTTCCAGATTCTTTCTCTGCCAAGGCTTTAAACTCACAAAACCTCAAGAAGGTCTGATCCTTCTTTTGCATAAAGTAGATCCAGCATCTACGAGAAAAATCATCAATAAAAATAACATAGTATCTTTGTTTAGCGGTGGAGGCTGTAGAGAAAGGTCCACAAACATATGAGTGAACTCGCTCCAGGATTGCTCCAGCTCTACTGTCTCGATCTGGAAAGGAAGATTTTGCATACTTACCCAAGGTACAACCTTTGCATGTAGTCATCTGCTCAAGTTTTCCCTTGGGTAAACCGATAGAAATCTTCTGCATGATCTTCAGGGCTCCAAGGTGCAAGTGGCCTAGTCTTCTATGCCATAGCTCGCAAATATCTTGGCTCTGCACCATCTCAGCTTTGGAACTGAAAGCAACACAGTCGTCTACCTCCAGCTTGTAGAGATTCTTCACTTGAATCCCTATTCGCTTTGTCTGTCCAGTACCGATATGCCTCAGGAATACCTTTCCTTTGCTAAAGATTACATCATAGCCTTTATCTTCTAGCATAGCGACAGACACAAGATTCTTCTTCAAACCTGGTACATACTTTACATTAGTCAGGGTGAGGGGAGCTCCATGCTCCCTCTGAAACACAGCCGTACCTTTACTTGAAACACGGTACTTTCCATCATCGCCCATCTCGATCCGCATCTAGAGATCCTTCTTCTCCAAGGTACTGAAAAGATTCTTGTCACCTGACATGTGGAATGAAGCTCCATTGTCCAGGTACCACACGCATCCCACCATGGATGAAATCATGCATGCGATAAGCGAGAAATCCAACTCAAACTATGAGGCTAGTGCCTCACCATCAGATCCCTTCGAGGAACCCTTCTTGGATTTCTTCTATGGACAATTCGTAGCATAATGGCCCACTTCATGACAATGAAAGCATCGCATTTTTGATTTGTCAATCTTCTTCCCACCATGGGAAGAACCGGATTTGGAATGGGACGCCTTCCATTTCCCTTTCCTCGCCTTA
Source organism: Pinus tabuliformis (assembly GCA_031772625.1). Lineage (NCBI taxonomy): Eukaryota > Viridiplantae > Streptophyta > Pinopsida > Pinales > Pinaceae > Pinus > Pinus tabuliformis. The sequence continues at coordinate 1,474,563,900 of CM062820.1, read as the reverse complement.
CTCGCTAAGGCTAGATTTTCCTCATCATCTTGCTTCGATGAGGATCCATCTCTGGTGCTTCTTCTTATTTCCTCTTGCATCAGATCTGACCAAAGTCATTCCCAATCTGGCATTTTTTCTCTTCCATTAATCGTTTCTTGGTAGTTATGCCAGCTCTTAGGAAGACCGAGGAGTGCAAGACTCACCATGTCATCATCAGCGGTCGTGATCCCTACACTTCCAAGCTCAAAACTGTAGGTGGTGAGCTTGTTCAGATATGTAGAGATCATGTCACCCTTTTCACACTTGATCTTACGAAGCTTGTCTTTCAGCACCAGCGTCATCTGATCGTTGTTGTTCGAATATAAATCTGTCAATGTTTTCCACATCGAAAATGGTGTCTCCTTCCCATGGAGGCTCAAGACAATGTGGTATCAAACTCCCTCCAGGAGGATTCTCCTTGCTCTAGCCACACATTTCTTCCATTCCGCTAGTTGAGTATCATCAGTCGGCTTGGGGACTTCTTGATCAATGAAGTCCTTTAGACTGTTATCCTCTAATATTGCCTCCATGCGATCCTTCCAGGCTATATAATTCGAGCTGCCATCAAGGGCGTACTCGAGTCTTAAACCACTGAACGCCATCAGTGAAATTGAGATGTGATAAGAACTCGATTTCTATATTCATGAACCAAAAGCTTCGAACTTCTCCTTCATGTATACTGTTCTTCGCCTTGATCACCTTTGCACTGATACCATGTAGAAATTCTCACTGTAGATCAACAAATTATGCAATATACTAAAACACAATACAAGATCTACTTCTACAACACTTTACAGAAGCTTAATCGAATTGAGCAAGATCAAGAGAACACATATAAATGAGAATGAGAAATCAATCACACATAACACAGAAGACATAACCTGGGGAAAGCCTCAACCTAAAACCCCAATCTCTATATTATCATACAAGTGGAAATCTTGTTCAAGTTACAAAAAGAATCAGCTCTCAAGTTATCCTGCTCTCTCTGCAATCAAACAATACAGCTCACAGAATGAATAGACATAGTATATGTCCTCCTCAAGCCCTCCAAGCCTCCTATTTCCTTGCGTAGTTTTCCTTGGGGTCCAGTGAAGTCACATGTGTGAATTGGCCTCATCACACTCACTAAACCTGAAGAAGTGACTGCGCAATCCTCAAGGAAAGAATTCCTTCTACATGCAAGGAATATTCACAATGGAATATTCTAGCAACTAATAGTACACTGCCCCTCAATCTGATCTCAACTGGGTCTCTGTCTGAACTGACATGCATGAGTTATTTATGAGAGAATACTCAGTTATCTGAAGTGAAGTAGTTACATGCATGCAAGCATTAACTAACTGAACTTACATTAATTCAACAAACTGTTTGAATTAATCTAACTGGACTTGACTCAGTTAACTAAGTCAACTAATTACAACTCAATATTACAACTCATCCTTGTCTCTTTAACTGATGGATAAATTCATCAATTAATGGAGAAACTGTTGCATGTCCCCACATAGACTTCATGTTTGATTTTCCTTAACTAATTAACTCAAGATGAATTAATTAATTATTTTACAAACAACTGCTAAGATCAAATTCAAATTTTACTTCACTATTTTAGTTTAGGGACTGACTAAAATAGGAAGGTATCCCGAAATGCTATTTATAGAATGTTATTTTTAGCACTTCCATTTTTCCATCCATTGTTGCTAAGACCAACACTGGCTGAACTACTATTTATAGCAGTGTTATTTTTAGCAATTCTATTTTTAGCATTTCTTGTTGCTATTTTCAACATTTCTCATCCAGATCACCTCACATGTTGCTTGACTTGCAGCCATGTATTATGCTTCTGCCGAGTTGAGTGCCACGGATCTTTAATTCCTGTTGTACCAAGAAACCATTGCGGACCCAACATTGAAAATTCCACTTGATGTACTCTTCTGGTCTAATAGACTTCCTGCCCAATTTGCATGGGTGAAGCCACACAACTTCACTCCCTCTGTCCATTTGTACCAAAGTCCAAACTAGGTAGTGCCTCTGAGTTTCTGTAGAACATGCTTAGTTTCCCTTTAAAATAGTTTGGTTGGCCTAACCATAGCTTGACACATCTGGCTGAATGAAAAGCACATATTTGGTCGTGTGTTCACAAGATATATGAGTGAACCCACCAACTGTTGGTAAATAGTCGCATCCACTTCCTCACCTGAAGTGGCATCCTTTTTCGTCCAATTGGTCACTAGATGAGTCTCCATGGGTTTGCACCTGTACATGTGGAACCATTTAAGTATCTCGTTGGCATACTTTCCTTAAGAGACAAGCAGTTCTACATCACCTTGCCAAACTTCCAATCCAAGGAAGTAGTGCATGAGACCCATGTCCTTCATCTCAAACTCTCTTACAAGGTCCTCCTTGCAAGATTTTATCAGTTGCTCATCACCAGTCAAAATCAAGTCATTAACATATAAAACAATAATCAACAATTTACCTTCTACCAAAATATGATAGAGGTTTACATCCGCTTCACTTTTGGTGAAGCCCAAACTGGTGAGATAGTTATCGATCCTGGTGTACCAAGCACGGGGTGCTTGCTTGAGACCATACAATGCTCGCTTGAGTCTACACACATGAGACTCTCGATCAAAAGTCTTGAAGCCTTTTGGTTGCTCGATATACACCTCCTCCTTAATAACTCCATTGAGGAATGTTGTTTTCACATCCATCTGGTGGATCTTCCACCCCATATGTGCAGCTAGAGCAAGGATTGATCTGATGGATGAGTACCTTGCTACAGGAGCAAAGGTCTCCTCATAGTCAATCCCCTCAACCTGAGAGTACCCCTTGGCCACAAATCTAGCCTTGTACTTTTCTATGCTTTCATCTGCTGCATGCTTCACCTTGAAGATCCATCTCAAACCCACAACTGATTTGTCTATTGGTCTTGGGACCACTTCCCAAACACTGTTGTTTATAATGGATTCGTACTCCTCCACCATTGCATCAACCCATACAGGTTTCTCTATTTCTTCCTCGAAAGAGGATGCCTCAGTATCTACTAGCTCAGTCATTAGAGCCATGTAGCCAGTGTACCAATTTGGTGACCTTCTCTGCATGTGCTGATTTGAAGGAGCACTCACATTCTTCCTCGCATCTTGCACAAGCCTCTCAGCTTCCCTGGTTCTCTTCCTGCCTTCCCATGATGGTTCTGCTTGAGTGGTTGTTTCCACTCTCTGCTCCTCAACTTGTGGTTGCTCCATAACATCCTGAGGTTCCTCCTTTGGAGCTAAAAGCTCCTCCTTTGGTGGGATTTGAAGCTCCCTCTCAAGAGAGCACCACATGGCTTTGTCTTCATCAAATTTTACATCCCTTCACACAACTGTCATTCCGAGGGATGGAAAATACACATAGTAGTTGTGGGGAGTTTCTATGTAACCCACAAATACCCCCAACTCTGTTGTCGGCTCTAGCTTCTTCCTTGATTCTTTGGAGACATGGCAGTAGACAGAGGCTCCAAAAATCCTGAAGTGTGATACATGTAGCTTCCTCCCTGATAAATCCGCCTCCGGTGTGATCATGCCAAGAATCCAATGAGGAATCTTGTTCTACAAATAGACCATTGTGTTGCATGCTTCATCCCACAAGTGCAGAGGTAGGATTTGGTCATGCAACATCGCCCGTGTTGCTCCCACAATGCTATGATTCTTCCTCTCAACCACCCCATTCTGTTGTGGGTTGTGGGGTATTGTCAACTCTCGTCAAATGCCTTCTTTTGCATATAAATTTTTAAACTCATTTGACACGTACTCACCTCCATTATCGCTCTTGAGAGCCTTCACCTTCTTTCCCATTTCTTTCTCCACAAATTCCTAGAACTTAAAGAACTCGAAGAAAGTCTCATCCTTATTCCGGATGAATAAGTTCCAGCACGTCCATGAGAAGTCATCAATGAAGATGACAAAATACTTGTGTCTAGTAGTGGAGGCTTTTGAGAAAGGTCCACAAACATTAGAGTGGATCCTTTCAAGGATTGCATGTGCTCTGTTGTCCCAATCATGGAAAGTGGCTTTTGTGTACTTCCCCAAGGAACACCCTTTGCATATGTCCTCGTGCTCTATTTATCCTTTGGGAAGACCTATGGTCTGTTGGATGATCTTCACAGTGCCATGATGCAAATGGCTAAGTCTTCTATGTCAAAGTTCACCGACATCGCGATTTTTCACCTTCTCCACATTTGTGCTCAATGCAACACAATCCTCCGCATCTATCTTGTAGAGGTTCTTCACCCGAACCTCGATATACTTCACTTGTCTCATGGCTATGTGTCTCGGGAATTCCTTTCCTTTGTTGAAGATCACATCATAACCACGGTCTTCCAAAACTGCAACGGAGAGAAGATTCTTCTTTAGACTTGGAATAAACATCACATCCTTGAGCCTGAGAGGGTAGCCTGACTCCCTCTGAAAGGTAATTGTACCAATCTTGATCGTATTGTACCTTCCATCATCTCCCATCTCGATGTTCATTTAGAGATACTTCTCCTCCAAATCACTGAAAAAATATATATTCCCCATCATATGGAACGAGGCACCATTGTCCAGGTACCACCCACTTGCCATCATTGTGTTGGCCATGCATGCAATGAGAGTAAAGTCAAGCTCGAACATTGAAGCCAAAGCTTCATCCACTGCTCCTCCTGAGTTCTTCTTGCTTGTCTTCTTGTGAGGACACTTTGTGGCATAGTTCCTGAATTCATGACAGTGAAAGCACTTGATTATGGACAAGTCTTTCTTCTTGCCCCCTTGACTAGATTCTGCTTTGGATTGGAATTTCTTCCCTTTCCCTTTCTTTGCCTTTCCAACCAAAGCACAATTCTCTTCATCCTGTCCCTTTGATGAATTCATGTCTCTAGTGTTCCACCTTATTTCCTCTTGTACCAAATCGGACCATGGGTGTTCCCAATTTGGTAGTTTCTCCCTCCCGTTCATTGAATCTTGGTAATTGTGCCAGGTCTTGGGAAGGCTTAGAAGGGCTAGGTTCTTCAAATCATCCTCTACTACAATAACACCAACTTGACCAAGTTCATCACGACATTGTGTGAACCTGATTAGGTACCATGGAATGGTCTCGTTCTTTTGCACCTTGATATTTCGAATCTTGTCCTTGAGCACCAACTTCCTGTGGTCACTACTATTCTAGAACATATATGTCAATGCCTCCCACAATGCATACAAAGTCTCTTTCCCATATTTGAGACAATATTGTCTCGTACTCCCTCCAATATGATTCTCCTCGCCTTGGTTACACACTTCTTCCATTATGCTAGATCCTAAGCAGTAGATGTTGCTTGCTTCGTAATATCATTATCAATTAATTCCTTCAACTCATTATCTTCTAGCATTTCCTCCATGTGGTACTTTCAAGCAACATAATTTGAGCTTCCCTCAAGGGCATACTCGAGCCTTAGTCCATAGAAAGCCATCCTTCTAGCTCTGAAGAATTGATCCTATAAATCTGATCCTCGTACAATAACAACATCGAAATCTCTGCTCTATAGTGAATCCAACTCTAATACCATGTAGAAATTAATGTGTAGATTCAAAACTGCTCATGAAATTTACTAAATCATAATACTTGAAGCTACTCTACTGATCTATAGAAGTTAATTCACCATATAGAACACAAATCATAGAGATGCAAAAGGAAACATCACATATGCACAAAGATTTATCTAAGGGAAAGAAATTGCTCAAAACCCCTTACTATCTATATTGCATTATTTAAAGAATAGAGATGAAATACATATGCGTGATCAAGCTTGAGCACACCCTGCAAGTGTATAGTTTATCCCTCTACTTGACTCATTGACTCTGGCCAACACATCCAATTTTCAAGCCCTCCAAGCTCCTATTTCCTTGCGTTGTTCCCTTGGGAAATTGACCCCTATTATTTAGGAATTTCCCACTATGGAATTGTGCAATTCCATAAGGTCCTTCCTCTGACTGCATGCACCACCTATACACATTAGAATATGCTTCAATTGATAGTACACTACCTTGGAATCTCCATCTCAATTGGGTAACTCGAATTCTCTACATGCAACAATTATTTTGGGTCGATTGATCAGTTAACTGGTTGATCATTGAGTGTGGTTGAAGTTCCACTTCCACAACTTGACCTCCACTAGTTCTTCTGACAGTTAGAAATAGTTAAACTGAAAATAACTCAAATTAACTTAAATATATTGCTACAAATTAGCAATCAAACATATTGAACTAAACTCAATCTTCCCCAACTCGAATTAGCTGAGTGACAAGTGCCATGTCACCTCAATTAACTACCTCCAAGATTTCTACTGAAATGGAAATTCAATTTTTCTCTAGTTTTGTAGAAATTTTGAATAATAAACACATATTCAATAGAGATTATCCCGATCATGCACTATTGTGGAATACATGCACAATACATAAGCTCCTCTACGTTGATCAACAATTTAGCAGCATCAAAAACAATGAAAACATCAATAGCATGCACACATTAACACAGTATGTAACCCGGGGAAAGCTTACAGCTGAAAAGCCCACACTATCTGTATATTAATCATTGAGAACATGTAACATTACATGGTACAATACTCCTCTCAAGTATCCAACACTACCTCCACCTGTTACACACAAACCAGCTCAGACCCAAACAAGTCACAAGTTCAAATCTGCTCCACTGCTTTGCCTGCCTCTATTGCATAAACCTGTTGAGAATCACTCATACTGGAAATCACGTGAGCACAAGCTATTATACTGGGCAAATCAATGCAATACCCATTGGCATACTCAATACATTACTTGTGCAAATCCTCATGCACAACTATAGTCACAACTGATAGCAATCTCAAACTCTAACACCTGTCCCCACTGAACTGTACATGCACTGACATGCAACTGAGTTAATTGATGTATTCTTTAGTTTCTTTATGAGTTAATAATTAGTTTAACAACTCATCATTAGTCTATTTGTAGTTAGACTAATTACAACTAGTTTAACCAAGTCAAACTGAACACAACTCCATCAACTCCACAATTAACTCCACCAAACTCAACTGCTTGAGTTCTAACTGAAGTCCTGCATGCAACAACTCAACTGACCCACAAAGAAAGCATATTTCGTTCTGACAGCTGCATGTGCCACATCTGTAGCTTAAACTGAAGTGCTCCAAGAGAATAAGATAAAGTTTATAGTCTAAATATTATTATGAGACAATAATATTTGACTTTTCTATTTTTGACTGCCAGTCTAAAAATAGACTTTGATCACTCCTGCTGTGATCCCAAAAATAGAAGTCCATCTATTTTTTCCCAACATGACCAATCATCCATAAACAACATTCTGCAGCTCATAAACATGATCCATATGTCTAAAAATAGACATAGTCTAAAAATAGACTTTGCGCCATAATTTGCATGCGGGCCCACTTAGTGAAGGCGACTCCTTTCCACTAAGCTCCATCATCTTGTTGCATTCTCAACACTCCCTCTCAACAAGATATGGATTATCAACAACCCCTATCCTGCCTCGGTGGTATTCGAATTTGCTCCTGGTGAGCGCCTTCATCAAGATATCAGCATCCCGATCCTCCATTGGAATGTATGAAAGTAACATGATTCTCCGCTGCACACAATCTTTGATATGATGGTACCTGATGTCAATATGCTTAGATCTATCATGAAATACAGGATTAGCTGAGAGTTTAATGCAACTCTGGTTATCACAATAAATCACAGTAGGATCCAAGTGAGAACCGAACAAACCGACCAGGATCTTCCTCATCCATATAGCCTCGCATGCAGCCAAACTTGCTGCCATATACTCGGCCTCTGCTGAACTGAGTGCCACGGATCTCTGCTTCCTGCTATACCAAGAAACTGTTGTCGAATCGATACTAAAGACCCCTCCTGATGTGCTCTTTCTGTCCATTGGGCTCCCTGCCCAATCTGCATCCATGAAGCCACATAGCTTCACCTCATCCTCCTGTTTGTACCACAATCCATATCCCGATGTGGCTCTCAAATAACGCAATACATGCTTGCCCGCCTTCCAGAAGAGCTTGGTAGGCTTAACCATGGCTTGTGAAAGTTGGTTAACTGCATAGCATATATCAGGTCGTGTATTGACCAAATACATAAGCGACCTCACTAACTGTCGATAAATAGTGGAATCCACTTCTTCTGCCGAAGTGGCATCCTCCTTCCTCCAACCTCCAGGAAGAGGAGTATCAACAGGCTTGTAGCCATGCATGTTGAACATCTCCAATATCTCCCGAGCATACTTACCCTGAGAAACAAACAATCCACCACTACGCTGCCAAATTTCCAATCCCAGGAAATAATGAAGGAGGCCCAAGTCCTTCATTTCAAACTCCTTAGCAAGATCATCCTTGCATGAAAGTATCAACAGCTCATCACCTATTAGAATCAAATCATCTACATAAAGTACAATGATAAGTAACTTACCCTCCACCAAAATCTGGTATAGGTTAGGATCCGCCTCGCTCTTGGAGAATCCAAGTCCTGTGAAATAGCTGTCTATCCGTGTGTACCAAGCACGTGGTGCTTGTTTCAACCCATACAACGCTCTCTTGAGCCTGCACACATGCGACTCACTGCTGAAGATCTCAAAACCTTCGGGCTGCTCAATGTACACCTCCTCCTCAATGACTCCATTGAGGAACGCAGTCTTCACATCCATCTGATGAATGTGCCACCCCATCTGCGCTGAGAGAGCAAGAATCATCCGTATGGAAGAATACCTTGCGACAGGTGCAAAGGTCTCCTCATAATCGATCCCTTCTATCTGTGAAAAGCCTCGGGAAACAAATCTTGCCTTGTACTTCTCCACACTCCCGTCAACTGCCTGCTTAACTTTGTAGATCCATCTCGAACCCACCACTGATTTCCCTTCCGGTCTAGGAACAATCTCCCATGCACTGTTTCTGACAATAGAATCATACTCTTCCACCATGGCGTTTACCCATGCGGGATCCTCCATAGCTTCCTCAAAAGAGGATGGCTCCGTCACAACACATTTTCTCATAAGAGCCATGTATCCAGTGCACCAATCAGGTGATTGTCTTTGCCGGCGTTGGGCTGTAGGTGGTCCTACAACTTTCTCTGCATCTTGAGCTAGTCGCTCAACTTCTGTCAAGCGCTTTCGCCCTCTGATGGTTGGCGCTGCATGAGTGGTATCTTCCACTCCATGAACCTCGTCCTGTGGTTGATCCATCTCCTGAAGCTCATCTTTAGGAACTAATAGCTCCTCATATGCATGCAAGTATAGCTCCCTCTCAAGGGAACACTTCATGGCTTTCTCCTCCTGAAATTTTATATCCCGTCGCACAACAGTTTTACCACTGTCTGGCAATAACACATGATAGTTGTGGGGCGTATCAGTGTACCCCACAAATATCCCAACCTCTGCGGTCGGCTCCAACTTCTTGCTGGCATCCTTCGTCACATGCATGTAAACGTTAGCACCAAAAATCCTCAAATGAGAAAGATCAGGCTTCTTACCAGAATAAGCCTCCTTGGGTGTACTCATGCCAAGTATCCTGTGAGGACAACAGTTTTGCACATAAACTGTTGTATTGCATGCTTCCGCCCACAAGTGAAGGGGTAGGCCCTGATCATGCAACATCGCCCATGCAGCACCCACGATCGTTTTGTTCTTCCGCTCAACAACCCCGTTCTGCTGTGGGTTATGGGGAGCTATGAGCTCTCTTCGAATTCCTTCTGCCTTGCATAAATCCTTGAACTCGTCAGAGATGTATTCACCACCATTATCGCTCCTAAGAGCCTTCACCTTCTTCCCCGACTCCTTCTCCACCAGTGCTTTGAATTCACAGAACTTTGAATATGTCTCGCTCTTCTTCTGCATGAAGAAGATCCAACACTTACGAGAGAAATCATCAACAAAAATCACATAATACCTGTGTTTTGCTGTCGAAGCAACTGAGAAAGGTCCACACACGTCTGTGTGAATTCTCTCAAGGATCGTCGTGGCGCGACTATCCTTCTCGTGAAAGGTGGCTTTCACAAACTTTCCCAAAGTACACCCCTTGCACTGATCTGACTGCGCAAGAGTGCCTTTAGGAAGCCCTGTAGTGATCTGTTGTAGTATCTTCAAGGCTCCATGGTGAAGGTGACCCAATCTCCTGTGCCACAACTCGCCATCATCCCGGCTCACCAATCCTTCTGCCTTGCATGCCATTGTTGCACATCCATCTACATGCAACTGATAAAGGTTCCTCACTCAAACCCCTATCTTTCGGGTTTCTCCAGTTGTCTTGCTGCGCAGGAAAGCCTTTCCCTCGCTGAAAACAACATCATATCCCTTGTCTTCTAACATCGCCACAGAGATAAGATTCTTCTTCAATACTGGAACATGCATGACTTCCTTCAATACGAAGGGTTTACCAGACTCCCTCTCAAAGGAAATGGTACCGATATCGGTCACACTATATATACCATCATCGCCCATCTCGATGTGCGCCCCAAGATCTTCGTCCTCCAGATCAGAAAACAAATCTCGATCTCCCGTCATGTGAAAAGACTCACCACTGTCCAAGAACCACATCGATCCCATCACACTTGAAACCAAGCATGTGATCAATGAAAAATCAAGCTCAAACTGCGAGGCTAGAGCCTCTCCTATTGCAGATCCGGCAGCTTGCTTGTTCTTCTTCTTCTGCGGACAATTTGTGGCATAGTGTCTGTGCTAGTGACAGTGAAAACACTTCACCTTGGACATGTCCTACTTCTTGCCTTTCGCACCAGACTGAGAAGCTTTCTTTCTCTTCCCCTTCTTTGCTTTGGTAGCCAAAGCGCAATTTTCTTGATCAGTTCCCTTTGATGAAGATCCGTCCCTGGTACTTCGCCTGATCTCCTCCTGCACAAGATCTGACCACAGTGTCTCCCATCCTGGCAATTTCTCCCGACCATTGACAGAGTCCTGATAGGAATGCCAACTCTTCGGAAGACCAAGGAGAGCCAAGCTCACCAAATCCTCATCATCAACAATAACCCCCACACTTCCCAGCTCATCTCGACACTAAGTGAACTTCATGAGATACTTGGGCATACTGTCACCCTTCTCGCATTTGATGTTTCTGAGTTTATCTTTGAGCACCAGCTTCCTCTGATCGCTCTTGCTTTGGAATAGATCTGTTAAAGCCTTCCACATCAAGTATGGAGAAGTATTTCCATGCAGGCTGGACACAATGTGATCCTTCACGCCCTCCAACAGAATCCTTCGACACTTTGCTGTCTTCTTTTGCTAAGCATCAGCTTGAGTAGCATCAATAGGCTTTGGAACATCAGTCTCTATGAACTCCTTCAGCCCGTTATCATCCAATATTGCCTCCATCCTGTCCTTCCATGCAATATAGTTTGAGCTGCCCTCAAGAGCATACTCCAATCGCAATCCGTTGAAAGACATTGCAACGTTGACACCAAGAAAACACTGCTGCAAATTCGAATTCCACCAGCTCCAAACTCAACCGCCTCGGATCTAAGATTCATGAGAACAAAGTATTTCTCGTACAGAGATTGACTGTGTTGGCATTCACCGGATATCTCACCTTCTAAAGGAAGGATGAATCCAGAGGCTACCTGGCCCGATTACGGACTCTGCCTGAAGAAATAGAATGTAAACACTTCCTGAATAGTAGATCTGATGATCAATAGCTCTGATACCATGTAGAAATTTTGAATAATAAACACATATTCAACAGAGATTATCCCGATCATGCACTATTGCGGAATACATGCACAATACATAAGCTCCTCTATGTTGATCAACAATTTAGCAGCATCAAAAACAATGAAAACATCAATAGCATGCACACATTAACACAGTATGTAACCCGGGGAAAGCTTACAGCTGAAAACCCCAAACTATCTATATATTAATCATTGAGAACATGTAACATTACATAGTACAATACTCCTCTCAAGTATCCAGCACTATCTCCACATGTTACACACAAACCAGCTCAGACCCAAACAAGTCACAAGTTCAAGTCTGCTCCACTGCTTTGTCGGCCTCTATTGCATAAACCTGCTGAGAATCACTCACACTAGAAATCACATGAGCACAGGCTATTCTACTGGGAAAATCAACGCAATACTCATTGGCATACTCAATACATTGCTTGTGCAAATCCTCATGCACAACTATAGTCACAACTGATAGCAATCTCAAACTCTAACACCTGTCCCTGCTGAACTGTACATGCATTGACATGAAACTGAGTTAACTGATGTATTCTTTAGTTGCTTTATGAGTTAATAATTAGTTTAACAACTCATCATTAGTCTATTTGCAGTTAGACTAATTACAACTAGTTTAACCAAGTCAAACTGAACACAACTCCATCAACTCCACAATCAACTCCACCAAACTCAACTGCTTGAGTTCTAAATGAAGTCATGCATGCAACAACTCAACTAACCCACAAAGAAAGTGTATTTCCTTCTTACAGCTGCATGTGCCACATCTATAGCTCAAACTGAAGTGCTCCAAGAGAATAAGATAAAGTTTATAGTCTAAATATTATTACGAGACAATAATATTTGACTTTTCTATTTTTGACTGCCAGTCTAAAAATAGACTTTGATCACTCCTGCTGTGATCCCAAAAATAGAAGTCCATCTATTTTTTCCCAACATGACCAATCATCCATAAACAACATTTTGTAGCTCATAGACATGATCCATATGTCTAAAAATAGACATAGTCTAAAAATAGACTTTGCGCCATAATTTGCTTGCGGGCCCACTTAGTGAAGGCGACTCCTTTCCACTAAGCTCCATCATCTTGTTGCATTCTCAACAAGTTTGACCAAGGCAAAGTCAAGCTAAGATTTTCAACAGACCATAATGTTTGGAACTTGGCTCTAAGGCTCAATGGTTCCTAGAACATTTTCTGATTTAGCTAAAGTTGATGTCTTTTGCTAATTAAAAATGCTCATAAATGGTGATTTGAAGATGACTGCAAAATATTGTCTAGTAATAGTTGTAAGTTTTCTCCTAAATGGTGGTTTTAGGAAGACCATAAATTGAATCACACTCACGGCTTTGACTCTGGCTCTAGTTGTGGGCTCTATTTTTGGCTATGGGTCAAGATTTCGTGTATATGTTTGATTGATAGGGCTTCAAAACTAGAAGCCTCATAGTCAATCACTTATATCACTCCTCTTGTTAGAGACGAGGTGAGAAGATGAAAATATTTCCACAATGATCATAAGGATGAAGATAAAAAAAACTACGATTCTCCATGTGGAAAACTTGATGAGCGTCTTGGCTTATACCAAAATTACATCTGTTTACAATGCAATTCAACTAGGAAACTTACGAAAAGCTTATTTTCAAGTTACCATTATTCTAATTTTGAATGCGAAATGATTTTCAAGATTGATTGTGTCATCAAACATAGAACTGCCAATATGTGCACCAAATGAACTTGTGCTCCCAAAAGGCCTTTAGATGATATGATCTACCATGGCATATTGATACCACCATCAATAGTGTCAATATATTTGCATGTCAGTAGTGACATCAATTTAGCATTTCAATAAGTACATTTTTTACATAGATACTTTCCTAATTCATGTTCAAGATTCATAAATTAAGAGACTTGGCATTGATTTCCTCATCCTATCCACATAAGCTTTTGATTCATAAACTACCATGAGTATCCCATTGGACAGTTCGTCACAACAGATATGATAGAATCATGCTTAAAATCCAAAATATACACTATAAGGGTTTATTTCTCCTTAGATTTTACGATTTATTAATTGTCGTTTATTGTGTATGCATGCAAATTATAATTATGTATAAAATATAGAACAATGAAATACAACTCACAAACCACAATTTGATATAGCCTAGGAAACCCTTTTGGGAGCAAACTCAGTCGGAAGATAAGGTTGTTCTACTCTCTTTCTTTGAATAGAAAATGTGCAAAAACAAATAAGTGAGGTTTGTGGCCCATGGGATACTATAGTGCACAAACCCTCTCTATTTGCTCTCTCCCTATCCACTCTCAGCTGCTTTTCTCATCTATGGAACAAAATGCACTCCAATAGAATGGAACCCCTTTTCCCCCTAGTGGCATGGTTATAAGACAAACTAATAGCCTATTGGTGGTTAGATTTGATTTCTTCAACTCTAAACTGGAGTTACAACATTGACTCTTCTAGAGTCTTCTTCATCATGATCACATGGCTAGCCCCCTTTCCACGAATAATGGGAGTTGACATGGCAACCTCTCAAACCATTATGGTCAAAATAGGAAGATCAACATATAGGTGGCATAAATTTTGTATATGGATTCTAATTGAGGTGATTCTTGTGTTGTTGGGAAGGTTTTTGTGTGTAGAATAACACTAGATAGTACATGCACAAGTGGCAAAGTCTTACCCCCAAAAAATTCCATTTGATGCATCAAAATGCTTCTCGATGGTTTTAAACCCCAATTTTCCAAATTGGGTCCCACAGGTAAAAAATGGTCCTACGAGTTGATTCCTCCACCTTTTCCACTCTAAAAGCATCAATATAGATGAAAAACAATATAATAATCCGATACAGATCAGACCTCCCCATTTTGGGAGGCTTTTAATCCCCAAAAGTTGCCACTAAATGAGGTGAGGAAATTTTTCCTCCACCTTCTCTTGGGTGTAGCATTTAGCCTTACATGGAAGTTGTCCTTTCAACTGAATCTATCAAGGATCATTCTACCTATGTATTATAGTTTTGGGCCTCTTCTACAAAATTGTATCCTCTATCAACTCTTCTTGAACATCTAGCGTCAACTTGTTCCTTTTCCTAGTCTAGCATGGAAGGCTCATAGAGTTTCAGATTCTCTACATTCACCATTGAGTAAATGTTCATCTATGGGGGTAGACTAAGTATACAAGTGTTATCTCCCACCGTCCCCAGTATCTCAAATGGACCATATCGTAGAGCCTTGATTTTATTACTAGGACCCTATAACCTCTCCTTGTTCAATTGAGCCCATACTCTATCTCCCACCTTGAAGGACTTCTCTATTTTGAGTTGATCAAGCATGGCATTATTTTCTTATGACTTCTACAGTGTCTCATGTACCTATATATGGATTTTCTTGATCTTCTCAACAATTTTTTCTACCCTTAAGGCATCCCTTGTAAGATCACTCCTCACTCCTCCTCGTTGTCCATATGCAATATCCAAAGGTGAAGTTGACAAATATCCAAAACAAGTTTCAAATGAGGACTTGTCAATAGAAGTGTGGATTGCTCTATTGTAAGAGTGTTGTATATGTTGTCGCCTTGGAGACAGTTCCTGGCTATAAGGTAACCAATGCCCAGTAAATCTACAAGGATTTAATAAAAATTTTAAGTGAATTTTTGGAGAGGGAAAGACCACGAGGGTTGCAATGAATTCTCTAATTCTAAAACTTATCTTTCAAAACCAAAATGGCAAAAAACCATGAGGATTGCATAGTTTAAATTGGACAGGAGATTAGAAGAAAAATAAAGAGTAACGGGTTTTTAGTTTAGGAATTTAAGAAATTAAACTTCAACTCTATAGAGAGGCAGGTGAGTAGAATGAATAATTGTGAATGAATTTCTGGAAAGTGGAGCGCCTATTAAGGGCTTTAAATTAAAAACTAGAGTACTAGCAAGTAAATTCATAGTCTTATATTTAAAGAATCTTGTTGCATCATACAATATTCCAACAGAAGAAAAACATACATGAATTGAAAAACATAGAAAGGAAAAACAAATCTACAACTTTCTAAAAAATGGAATCAAATTGGTCTTTATTCTTCAGTTTTAGAGAGATTTCTTAATTACATATTGTCATGAATTACAGACTCCCCCACCTTCATATTTAGAATTTGTTGGGGCCTTCTTTTTTGAGGAACTAAGAAATTTTGGCGGTAATCTAGAAGGTCGATGACAAGTGGCAGAGATAGCCATTGGAAATTTGCAGGAGAGACAATTGGGAAAGAGGAAGGAACCCATTGAAGATTGGCAGTTGCGCAGGAACGACGGAAAGAAGTAGCCACAATCGAGCAGGAAAATAACAATGAAAATCGAGCAATAGGATTAGCCGAGCAAGGAAGAAGCCAGAGGCCCCGAGAAAGAACTGACAGTGCAAGTTGGTGCGTGAAGATAAGGAAGGACAAGTGAGAAGGCAGAAGAGGAGAATATTGGAATGTTGTTACGAAGCTAGTAGATTCACTCTGTGTCTGTTATTTTGTATGCATTAGGGTCCTATGTCTAGGAATCTTGGTCATGTTAGTCTTTCTATTTATCTAAGGTCAAATTGTAAATATTAGTCATGATGACCTAACTATTATGGTTTAAAGAGGTTTAAATTTAGATTAGGTGTCATGTAAAGTTAATTATTTTTCTAAAGGTCTAAATGCTTAAAGTCGTGAGGTCCACTATAAGTATAAGAAGCAGCCATTGGCTCAGTAGATTAAGTCGTTGGTTATGTAGATGTTGACCGACCTACCCTGTTCCGAACATTTGCACATTCTGGGCCCTTATTAAAAGGTAATCATAGGTGAGTTTTGGTCACCATGGAAAGAGTATAAAGATCATATCATAAAAAACCCTTGGTTATTATAGGTTATTCACCATCCTTGATCATCATAAGTGGGTCACCTAGGTTTAGAGGTTAAGTCTACATCAAAGTAATCATTAGATGGATTAGACACATATTTGGAGGTTGTGGTGAGTCAGTTTGAATGTCATTTTAATGACAGGTTATGATCTTAGCGAGAAGATAATGGTCATAAGAACAATAATTTCCTTTTCCCCAGACGCTACATTTTCTAGGAGGTGTTGCGCATTCATAACTTCCATTTCCAATCATGATTATCACCATCATTTCCGCTCAAAGCCGTTTTTCAAGATTATTTGAATTTTTTCTCTTCATTCCACATCGCTCAGTTCTTTTCCATTTCTATCGGAAGCCGTGGTATGCTCATTTTGGTTCGGTGCAAAAGGGAGTTAGGGGGGATATGAATCCACACAACACTGCAATTCTCGCATATCGGTGGTCAACCCTTCTTCATAGGTGAAAATCCAAGTCTACCGTTGTTCCTCAATCCTGGATGAATCCTCAAATTGCATGTAGGAGCTAGAAAAAAACCATAAAAAGCCTGCAAGAGATAAATTCATTGTCGATGCCTTTTTGAAATCGGTGTGTTTCTGCCTTTTGCATTGTGTTTTATCTTAGTCACCGTGATTCCACATAATGTTCAATATTTCACATTTGTCGTTGTCAAATTCGTGTTTTTCTCTGTATAGCCTCCTCATATAATGTGTGCCATGGTCTTAAAACTAAATTGAAGCTTCTTTCCCTAAGTGTTTATGCTTAAAAGTGTTTAAAAACCTAAATACCTTGAGCGATGTGTTTCTGCCTTTTGCGTTGTGACTGTCCCATTAAGGTTCTCTGTCAACTTTTGTGAATTTGCAAGATTTTTTAGTGTTTTCCTGAGAAAGTATACATTGTTTAGTTTTTTGTGTAATTCTTGTTGTCTCTTAAGTCATCATCAGAGGTTTAAAGTATCATAAATCTTCCACTGTTACACAATTTTTTTTTATAACCCTAAACTATTTACTGTTGCAAGGGAAAAATCATGTCAACTCCAGAAGACAAGAAGCATAAGGGAGGTGCCATTGTTTGATTTGAGCCACAAGATTTCATGGTTATCAATGCAGACCCAACCATCAGAATGGATTTTGAGCAGGTGGTGTGTATGAGGTTTTGTGAAATGATTCGGGGGTATCATTTACAGTTGAATAAGGAGTTTGCCAAGGGTTTTGATGGTTTGCAAGAAAAGGTGGAGACACTTACTTTTCCAATCACAACCCAATCAATAGTTGAGGCCATCGATATCCCTTTGAATAACAAGGAATGGTTTAAGGTTATGGAGTTTGATTTGGTTCATTTCAAATACTTTCTCAAACCAAAATACCGGAAAGGGTATGGGTCTATTGTTTCAAGAAGTTATCTACAAGACCACCATAGTAAACTGTTGGAGGTGATTCAAAGGTATTTCACATGTGAAGGGAGGTTCAATAAAGTTTATCACTATCATATTAGGCTCCTAATGCATTTTACAAGCATGAAGCCTTTGAATCTTCCTTACTGCTTACTTAGGAGTCTTTTTAAGATGGTTGATAGAGCTCAAGCCAAAGGGAGTCCTATTGAACCTAATCTATTTCATTTCGCATTTAAACTATTGGTGGTAAAGGAACTTGAAAAGGAGTAGTCATGGCAAGAATTTTTGGTTTCTTCAGGGCGGATAACATAATCTTCCAACAGCGAGAGGACCAAGAAAGATACCCGATCAGCTATAATCAAAGAGACCTCACTTTGCAACAACTAGCTTGGTCAAAAAGCCTTTGACTAAGCACAAATCAGTTGATAAAAGAAGTGCTAAGAAGCTTCACTTCTCACCTGAGATAAAAACATTGGTTAGGGTACCAAGAACAAGAGCTTCAGCCAAGAGATTTCTTGTAGATCCAACACCTACACTTGTTCAAGTTGTTGAATTAGAAAGTCCACATGGAGAAATAGAAGTTGATGAAAGGGATAAAAAAATCAAAGACTTTCAAGATCAGTTGGACAAGGCTCACCTAACAGTAACATATTTTCCGCAAGAAAATAGAGAACTTAGGCATAAAGTATCACAAGAAGTTGTTCAATCTACTGAAGGGGGACCATCAAGGAAAACACCGGTACATGCTAATAAAGGAAAAAGCAAACAAATCATGACATTGAATAGATAAAGGAGACAATTAAACAATCAAGGAGACCTAGAACTAGGTCTGTTGCTGTTATAGACATTTTTGTGCCTTACAGCATGAAGCATGAAATGTCAATAATCTAAGGGATCCAAAGTCCCTAAACATGTTGTTCCTACCCCTAGAAGAACAAGGTCAACAAACCACAACACTGAATATCAGTTCTCCACCTGAAAACACTCAAAAACAAGCTAATTCTGGATCATGTCAACTGCTCCACTGAGCATCTGCGCTGAATGTCAACTGCTCCACTGTGTACCTGCGCTGAATGTCAACTGCAAAGAAGGCTACCTGCGCTGGGCGAGTTTGGCCAAGTGGCACAGTCATTCCTCAAGGTGTCAATGCCCAGGAAGCTTCCAAAATGACACTTGGATCAGAGAATTCGACTGGTGATGAGTAAGAGGGTCTAGATCTCCAAGTGGAAGCAAGAACCTCCAAGTGGACTCAAGAACTGAAGAATAACTGAAGTGGGAGAGGACACTAGTCAGCTTCATGCCAGCCTCAAGCTGACTCATCCTTTCTCCAAAACTCCTATATATAGAGCTCTCTCATGAGGTCTAAGGAGGTTGGAATCTTGTGAATGTAAGGAAGTGCTGTTGGTTTGAGTATAGAACTATTGGGTGATTTGCTTTGAAGGAGGTGAAGAGGTGCTGGGAGGTGATGCTGGATTGGGCCTTTTATGGTTGTATCACTTCCTGAACTTTACTTCTTCCATTAATAAAGCATTTGAGGTTCTTCTATATGCATGTGTCTCAATGGTGTATTGTTATACTTGTATATTTGATTTATTCTAATCCTTGAATCAATTATGAATGTATGCTTCTTGTAGTTTCCCTCTCTTGCCATTTTGTAGGATCTTGTTGTAGCTGGGCCAGTGAAAGAGCAAGGAGCTGGGAGCAAGCAGCAAAGAGAGAAGATTGGATCAATCATTAGTGAAAGACATCGGTTAGTGGATCTCTTTCTCCCTTCTCTTACATCTCATAAAGAAGTAATCTCAAATAGCTTTGCTTTGATTGTTGCTGAGGTACTATCACCCTTAGAGTGGGATAGGGTCATTCCGTATTGGATACTTTTCCCAACAACAAATTGGCGACTCCGCTGGGGACCGTATCTTGTTGGTTGTTTGTGTTTTTTGCTATTCATTTCATAAACACAGGGAGTACCGAATCGAACTGCATTTGGAGCTTTCAAATGCAAAGTAGAGGGCAGCTATTCTAGCTCAGTTTCTGGGCATGTTTATGATTTGAAGAGCTGATCCACAAGGACTCTGAACAGCTCTTAGTGATAGCTTTTCATCCCTTAGTGTGTACTTGATTGATAGCTTCTGATTTGGCCAAAAACTGTGAATTTTTGAGCAATCTGTGACCCGGAAATTGAGAAAAACGAAAGTTTATCTCTTCAGTGCAGGCACTGTGAAGGCAGTCTGCATTTCAGCGCAGTTCCCGAAGGGGCTACCTGCACTGAAGGTCAAACTGCCAGTGTACTACCTGCGCTGAACCAGTTTTGCCTAGTGCTACTGGGGTTCCCTCCTGTTTATTGCCCTGTTTTCACCCTTGTTTTTGCAGCCTGTTATCAGTCAATGTACCTATCTGAAACCAACTTTCCTTGCCACTATTCCGCCTCGGTTGTATAAAGAAACTGTATTTGTTCTTTGTGTATTTCTTATATCATTTGCAGTTTCCCATAACGAAAGTGAACTAGTCTTGCTGTGGCCTCTTAGATCTAGACCTGTGATAAAGTGTCGTTTTGATCTTAAGAGTTAGTTTGTTTGCTGTTCATAGCTGATTGAGCTTTTGCTTTCGTCATATGGTTTGAATTTATATATTTCTAGTGTCGAAACAAGTAAATCTTAAGGTGTCTTTTGATTTTGGACAAGCTTGTTTGCTTTCACTTGAAATTGAATTCAAATTTATACAACAACTTTCTTTTTGTATTACATCAACATTAAGAAAGAGAAAAGAAATACTTGCATTGTGCATGTGCATTTTGACAATTTGCATGTTGATTTAGGAAAAAGTGCATTAGTGTGTGCTCTATGATCTGTGTGAAAAGATGATGTCTTTCTTTTCCCTCAGTAGTTAAGATTTTCAAAGTTGAAAGATTGAAAAGCTTGCTTATCATCTTAGACTGCATTTAGGAGTGTTATCATACATCTCGTGGTGATCCATAAAGGCAAACTGCTAAACAAGATCAACCTTAAAATAAATTGAATTTACATAACAACGCATTGAAACATAACGCAAACACATAGAGGTCTAAGCTAGAGACGTGTTCCGGCGTCGTTAAACGTGATATCTTAGCGTTGAGTGGTTGGGTGATTCCTCCACGGTGAAGCGATAAGTATCAATACGGACTTGTGCTCCCACGTACCGTCGCGTATATATTGGGAGACCCCTATAAGAACAAAGCCTTTATCCATAGGAAACCGTGTCAGCCGCCCTACTGATCGCAATGCAGTGAACACAGCATTCACGAAGATCGACCACTCGTACCGTAAAACGTATTCTGTGGTTTTGCGAAAAGTTTGGCACACCCTCTGCCTAGATCTCCAGAGCAGTTTCTTTTGGCCTTTTTCAAACTCTATAACTGTAAAAAGTCCATCCGATCATTTGTCACTTCGGGCTCGTTAAAACATCGAAGGAGACTAGAGTCATCTTTAGCTTTTTCTCAACTCTTAAAAAGTGAAAAAGCAAGTTGTGTCTAAAGCGTCGTTATAAAATTTATTTTAAACGAAACATAATCACCTCCTATTCCTGCGTTGATCTGTAGGTTGAGAACATGGAACGCCCCAACCAAGGAATTCCACATGATGGAAATCCTAGTCCTTTCTCCTCTTGGGGAGAAGTTGGTGCGCCCCACATGGCCACATTGTCGCTTCCAGGACTGACAATTGGCCTGCCAATTTGGCTATTCTCAACCAATGTAGTTCAGAACACCATGGTTCCTGAACAGTCGAGTCAACAGTTAGATCAGTCTAGAGCTGCCCACCAGCCTTCTACTTCCTATAACTCTTCCTCCAATCCTTCGTCTTCGCAAGGTAGAGCCGGCAAAAGCCAAGCTCCCATGGAGAAGAAGGAGAAGAAGAAGAGAGAGAAGAAGAAGAAGGAGCCTAAGGCGACTGGGGGCAAGCAAAAGACATCTGACAAAAATCCACACACAGCACAGACCGGGCCTAAATCGCCATGTGTCATATGTAGAGGAGACCACTTCCATAGAGATTGTCCCTGTATTCCCCGGATACTAAGGGACTGGTCCCCTCGTTTGCACAATTCGGGAGCGTCAACCTCTGATAGCCATGTTGAATGCTTACCGTCAACCAGCGAAAGTGAAGGTTCAAGACAAAGAGGGGGAGCAAGATCCCCCTGCAGACTGTGTGAAGGCGATCACGCCATCCACCGTTGTCCCTTCTTAGGCGAAGCGAAGAGAGTTTTGGAAGATCGCCCGGTTTCACCGTTGAGACTTCCTCCTGGATACAAAAAACTCGTGCCAAGTCCTTCGTTGGTTGAAAATACAGCTAGCCCGCTCAAGTGGTCAGCTGAAGCATCAGTCATTGAAAATGAACCTACTGAATCCAGACCGGACGAAAGTCCAAAGGTCGAAACGGCAGTTGACCCGGTTCTGCCTTCAGAGGTTTCATCTTCAAATGACACCGTCAATGAAGATTCATCTTCAAAAGACACCCTCACTGAAGAGAATAAGGATGACACTGTTGGCATTATGATTCAAGTGTTGTCCTTGATGGCAACTCACTCAGAGGTTGGTACAGGTGCTCAGAGGTTGGTACAGGTGATGGCAACTTAATCAGAGGACAGATCTTAGTACAACATGCCAAGAAAGTTCATACACGCAGGTTCGTTAAGCCCAAGTCGCGTATACAAGCAGGTTCACTATATACCAAGTCGCGTATACGCAGGTTCTCTATATATCAAGTCGCGTGTACACGCTGGTTGGCTTCAGTAAAAGCGCGTGTATGTGGAAAACTTATCTTTGGTCCACGGCGGTTATTCCTTGGAAGTTGTGCCTATGGTTTTGGACCTTGATGTCTCGACGAACGTGTTGATCCCTAGTTTTGAAGCTGATGGTATTGGGTTACTATGGTTTTGGACCGTGGTATTGTGAAGGGCCTAAGGCTATATAAGGAGAAGATCATTAGGCAAAGAAATATGTAGTGTGTGAGTGATGAAGATCTGAGGAAGTGTGAGATCCAAATGCTGGTTATGGGTTGGTGATCTGAACCAAGGTTTCACTCATGTGGAGGATGATGAACGATGGAACGAGATCTCAAGGCTTGGAATGATTATCTTCATATGGTTTGACTGTGAATAGACTAGATCTATTGACGCATGTTTATTGTTATGATCTGGGTCTGTTTTGATGACTGATATAGCTGCGGAGTTTTAAGTTTGAATTTACAGATCTGTACGCGGGTTGCCTTTGGTAAAAGAGCGTATACACGCAGGTTGGGTTCGTCAAAGTAGCGTATACAATGTGAAGTATGAAGATGGAGTTGGATCTGGTTGTTGTTATGTTGTCTGTGTTCTTGACAGGGTTTCAGTGATTCAGTATTGGGTGATTCAGAGATTGATGATGCAGGTTGTTCTACAATGGTGATTGTTTCATGGATCCAGTATGAAAATGTATGAAACGTGGTCCCGAGAAGATTGTAGGCCGGCACCTACGTACTGGTAAATATATCAGCCAGTACAAGAGCCAAGGGGGTTGTAGCTCCCTTCCAGGAGCAGCTGGAAAACGAGTGAAGGTTGTAGCCTTCTGTAGGGTTGGCACCTACGTACTAGTAAATGGATCGGCTAGTACAAGAACTATGAGGGTTGTAGCCCTCTGCAGGTTGTAGCCTGCGTGCTGGTAAAGGACTGCACCAGTACATTGTAAAAGAAGTTTCTTATTAAAGGAAGATAGAAACAAATTGCAGCAGGTGGTTTTCACCCACATTGGGTTTCCACCTTATATCATGGTGTTCATGTGTGTGCCTTATGTGTGATGATCTGTTCTGTTATACTGCACCTGTTTACTGTTAATATGGTTAATAATGTTCTGATGCATTTACTGAAGATAAGCTAACTGAATCATAAGATCTCTGAATATACGCTAGTTTCTTTAGACACAGTCGCGTGTACACGCGGGTTCACTTAACTTAAGTCGCGTATATGTTTCTGAGCATGAAATTTGAAAAGTTTTATTGATCTGATAATACTGATTCACCCCCCCCCCCCCCTCTCAGTATTATTTCCAACAATTGGGATCAGAGCAGGTCCTTCAGAGAAGCTTGATTGCTTGAAGGAGATTCGTAGAGCAATGGGGAAGAAAGCACGTCAGAAGAAGAAGACAGCTCAAAGGAACAATGACAACCTATCATTGAGTGGAAGCAAGTACTCAGATCCTGAATCACCTCAGATTGAAGATGGACAAGCAAATGAAGCACCAGATGAAACCATAGATCTACCTAGCAAAAGGGAGAATGCCCTCAAAGAAGAAATCATCATATTAAAAGATCAGTTGGAATGTGAATTCAGAATTCGACAAATGCTGCTAGCGCTGAATAAAGAGCAAGAGAACGAGATCCTCGAACTAAGGCATCAGTTGGATGAAGGAAGGAAAGCTGAAGAGACCTTGAAGAAGCAATGTCTGGAAAAAGAAGAACAACATCAAGTTGAGGTAAATATCTTGAAAAGTAAATTAGAAGAAAAGGATAAGCTTTTACGATTTCAAGATAGCTCTAAAGTCTTGGATGATATTCTTAGTAGTCAAAGGTCCCCTGCTATCAAAACTGGACTTGGTTTTCATGAGTCTATTGAAGGTGAATCTGGTTCACAAAGTAAGACAAGAAACTCTAATGCAAAGTCTGAAAGGCTCATCAAGGAGATGAAAGGACAACTCCATCAACAAACAAGGAAAGAGGCTCCTCAAAGAAAATCTTTTACTCCTCCCATGAATAATGTTGAATGTTATGTATGTTATAATCTTGGACATGTTGCAGCCATATGTAGAAGAAGAAGGTTTCAAGACCATCATGCAGAAAGATCATTACATTCAAGGTACTTTAATGGATATTGCTTTTCTTGCAATATGTTTGGCCACAAAGCTGCTGATTGCTATAGGAGGAATATGAAACATGTAAGATGCTATGCATGTAACAAGTTTGGACATAGAGCAAAGGATTGCAGGAACAAAGCTCATGATAAGAAGAAATCATCAACATGCTTGAAGATATGGAAGAAGAAGGAAGTTCAGTCAGAAAAATGTGGCACAGCACAGGGTACTCAGCACAGCATAGACCTAACAGACTCAGGGGGAGCTGAAGGTGTAAAACTTCAGTGTTCTAATTCTCATACGCAAGTTTCATGAAGTATAGTTGTGTATATACGCGAGTTTCACACTGCAAAGTCGCGTATATGTCAGTTTGTGAAAAAGCAGTGGGGACAGAACTTAGAAAAGAGGTCTGATATGATCCAGTCCAGTATATGCTCTATTGGTTAATAGTTACAGTCCGCTGAGGATGTCTGGAAATGTTTTAATACTTGCTCAGGGGGAGCATATACTTCAAATAATGCATTGTTGGCATTATGGTTAGAAGTTGTTGATAAAGTCTATGAAGCTAAATCTTGCTGTTCGATCAAAGGAATGGTATTGCAGGCTGATGTTTATGGTACAGATCATGATGGCCTTCATAAGTCTTGGTCTAAATATTTCATCACTATGTCATGTATCTCTTTTATGATGTCAATGTCATGTAACGGCCTATGTTGGTTTCCCCACTATGCCTGGGATGAATGATGTAATGTTCATGTATTATCATGAGTAAACTCTTAATGTATCTCCACATGATTAGGTGGATGAGTCAATATTGGTATATCCCCACTAGGTTGGGTGATGAATGTATGTATTAAGTCTTTTGGTGATAGTAAGGTCTTCTATAATGTATAAGTCTTTATTCTTCTTGAAGAACATCTTTTGCAGATCTTGCCTACAGTCAAGGGGAGCATGAACAACACAATTCAGCAAGAGCAGGATGGATAGATTGGTACACTTTGGCATACACAAAGGGGGAGCACATTTGGAGATTTCAGCAGGTACTCAGGGGGAGTATGGACAACAGAAGTTATACCAAAGAAGAGAATATCTTGGTCCGCCCTTTGCCCTTGATGTCAAAGGGGGAGAGTGACTTGGTGTGGTGGTTGCCATCAAGTCCAAAGGGGGAGATTGTTGGCATTATGATTCAAGTGTTGTCCTTGATGGCAACTCACTCAGAGGTTGGTACAGGTGCTCAGAGGTTGGTACAGGTGATGGCAACTTAATCAGAGGACAGATCTTAGTACAACATGCCAAGAAAGTTCATACACGCAGGTTCGTTAAGCCCAAGTTGCGTATACAAGCAGGTTCACTATATACCAAGTCGCGTATACGCAGGTTCTCTATATATCAAGTCGCGTGTACACGCTGGTTGGCTTCAGTAAAAGCGCGTGTATGTGGAAAACTTATCTTTGGTCCACGGCGGTTATTCCTTGGAAGTTGTGCCTATGGTTTTGGACCTTGATGTCTCGACGAACGTGTTGATCCCTAGTTTTGAAGCTGATGGTATTGGGTTACTATGGTTTTGGACCGTGGTATTGTAAAGGGCCTAAGGCTATATAAGGAGAAGATCATTAGGCAAAGAAATATGTAGTGTGTGTGTGATGAAGATCTGAGGAAGTGTGAGATCCAAATGCTGGTTATGGGTTGGTGATCTAAACCAAGGTTTCACTCATGTGGAGGATGATGAACGATGGAACGAGATCTCAAGGCTTGGAATGATTATCTTCATATGGTTTGACTGTGAATAGACTAGATCTATTGACGCATGTTTATTGTTATGATCTGGGTCTGTTTTGATGACTGATATAGCTGCGGAGTTTTAAGTTTGAATTTACAGATCTGTACGCGGTTTGCCTTTGGTAAAAGAGCGTATACACGCAGGTTGGGTTCGTCAAAGTAGCGTATACAATGTGAAGTATGAAGATGGAGTTGGATCTGGTTGTTTTTATGTTGTCTGTGTTCTTGACAGGGTTTCAGTGATTCAGTATTGGGTGATTCAGAGATTGATGATGCAGGTTGTTCTACAATGGTGATTGTTTCATGGATCCAGTATGAAAATGTATGAAACGTGGTCCCGGGAAGATTGTAGGCCGGCACCTACGTACTGGTAAATATATCAGCCAGTACAAGAGCCAAGGGGGTTGTAGCTCCCTTCCAGGAGCAGCTGGAAAACGAGTGAAGGTTGTAGCCTTCTGTAGGGTTGGCACCTACGTACTAGTAAATGGATCGGCTAGTACAAGAACTATGAGGGTTGTAGCCCTCTGCAGGTTGTAGCCTGCGTGCTGGTAAAGGACTACACCAGTACATTGTAAAAGAAGTTTCTTATTAAAGGAAGATAGAAACAAATTGCAGCAGGTGGTTTTCACCCACATTGGGTTTCCACCTTATATCATGGTGTTCATGTGTGTGCCTTATGTGTGATGATCTGTTCTGTTATACTGCACCTGTTTACTGTTAATATGGTTAATAATGTTCTGATGCATTTACTGAAGATAAGCTAACTGAATCATAAGATCTCTGAATATACGCTAGTTTCTTTAGACACAGTCGCGTGTACACGCGGGTTCACTTAACTGAAGTCGCGTATATGTTTCTGAGCATGAAATTTGAAAAGTTTTATTGATCTGATAATACTGATTCACCCCCCCCCTCTCAGTATTATTTCCAACAGACACCATCCAGATTCTTTTCATCAACACCGACTCTGATGAGCATCAGGGCAATGCGCCCATTCCTTTATCGCAGGAAGGAACATCGTCAGGGGCATATCCGGCCGTGTATTCGGTCCCACCACCTAGCAACCTGGTTGTGTCCTTTGATTGGAACCAACTAGGCAGACCCCGGTTACCAGCCAGTATACCATTCAGAATTATAGTCCAAATTTACAGAATGGTAATGGCTGGAACTATCATTGATGAAGGGGCATCTGTGAGTATCCTTTCCTCTATTGCTTGGAAAGCACTGGGTTCCCCGGCGCTTTTGCCTGAGATAAGAAATCTCTCAGGTTTTGATAAAGGAACCAGTCGACCATTAGGGATCCTCCCCAATGTGCCTGTTACATTGAAAGGGAAGACCGTTCAAATGAACGTGATGGTCGTTCAAGGACCCTTGGATTATAACCTACTCCTTGGACGAGACTATATATATTGCATGGGAGCTGTAGTCTCCTCACTCTTTAGAGTAATGTGTTTTCCACACGAAAGAAGGATGGTCAAGCTCGTAGACCAACTTTCATTTCCGGGATCACGCATCGCAAATAGTCAAATACCAACCCTGAATGGTCTATTCAATCAAGAAATGTCTCCACCCCCAGTCCTCCTTCCCGATGAGTGCGAGTGATTCGAAAAGATGGGACTGGAACCCAGGGGGCATGCATCCTGGTCTGCTTCGGGCAGAGGAAACCCTGGGTATAAGGTAGAATTTCCGCGAGAGAATATGACTAGTCCGTACCCCGTCCGTGGATGGAAGAGGGGTTGTTCTAGAATAGGATTCTTTTGTCAAGGTTACTTGTTTGACAAAGGTCATTCACCATTGTCTACTTCGGTAGACAGTGCCGAAGGAATGTTTTCGTTTGAAGAAGTTAACAAAACAATCTTTGGGTAACCAGAAAGAGGCAAGCCTCCCTCAATAACACATATGTTTTGTCTTTGAGTAGTGTTCTTCTCTTGTCGCAAGTAGCTGCTCTCTTGTCGCAAGTAGCTGTTCTCTTGCGATCTTGCAAAAGAGCTGTCAAAAGTTGGGCTGACGGGAAGACAAGTACCGCATAAGACCTGTTAAAAATAACGAGAAGACAAGTATCGTTAACATTAGACTAGCAAGACGACAAGTAGCTGTGAACACCCAAAGAAAAGCAGAGGTGGGGGAGAGGAGGGGCAGCCTTGAAATTGTATTTTATACCTGGGGGCATGCAAACCTTTTGGAGTGCAAGCAAAGAGCGGTTATTTATCTGTTTTTTGGATTAGTCGTTTCCGAACTTGCATAAAGAAAGGATGAGAGGGAGCATAGCTTTGGTAAGGCGCGAGCTCTATAAAAAATGGGATCTTACAGGGGACATTTCTTATCTTATGACTGGTATATCGAGCAGTTTTACCGCGGAATTTATGCTCGTTAAAAAATAGAAAAGCGAGATCCGAGCAGTTTTAGCACATAGTTCATGCTCGTTAAAAAATAAACATAAGATTGAGCATTCAAGCTCGTTAAAAAATGAACATACCCCGGTAAATAACCATTGTGATCGTAAATTTATTAGCCATAAAAAGCCTTGGTCGTGTTTTGCACCTGCCACCTCCATTCCATTTGGCCAATCGTTCACCTCCATATGATTGTTTACCCATTTTGAGGAACAGCTGCGAAGAGTGATTTCACCTAGCCATCCTTGTGACACTGCCGTGACTGGAAAATTCCAACCTGTACCTGGAATCTGCTGCTATCCCTGTTTATCACTCGTTCCTCAGAAGACGAGTCTTCTTTGAGCTCTTTTCAACTGACTCGTAAAATATGAAAAGATTGCCGAGTTTTGGCCTTCCAGCTCGTTAAAGTGACCGGAAGAGCTATCCCTCCTCTAGATTTTAATCTTTTTGGACCTGAGGGATTATTGCACAAAAAGGTCGAGCGCTTGTTTTATTCGGCTCGTTAAAATTATCGAAAACTCATCCCTTTTGTATTGTTTTATACTTTTTCAGACTTAAGGGATTAGATGACGAAAAAGGAATTTTGGAGTTAACTTTCTGTACCTTTTCAGACTCTCTAAAAATGAAAAGGACCGAGTTTTCCTTGTCGTTAGACTCGTTAAAATGATTAAATAGCGACAAACTTGTCTTTAGACGAGAACGAGTTTCCCTATCGCTAGGCTCGTTAAAACATAGCGATGGGCTTGCCCGAAGGGTAGGTTATAGAACAAGCATATGTTATCCTCCTCAAGCTTGACAAAAATAAAGAGGTACTGGTCAGAAATGACTGGGGAAAAATTGGGAGAACCTCAAAGCTTTAATGGTAGCAAGTCGCTCTTGAACATGACACTTTTCCTCCGTATCACATCGGGTTGGGTTGTTTCATTCACCGGTCTCATCACCATGGTCCTCGCCAAACCATCCACATTTGGGGTAATGCTACCGATCCATCACATCAGTGTCGTTATATGTTAAGAGATGTTGTTCAGAAAGAGTCAACCGTGTCCCATCCACTGCCATACATTATCCTTCATCCACCCATGATCGCCACCCTGGATCATATGTCACAGATTATTTTCACCTCCACTAAAATCATTAGCTCCGTTCCGTGTCACTGATGTGGGATTCATTAAGGCCCTCCTTTGATGGATCGCTTCTTGTCGACTTCAGCTCATTATCCAAGAAGTTGATCTAGGAACACCCCCTCAGTACTTTGAAGCTTGCATGCCTCAATGGCAAGTTTCTCACTTCCGGCGACAGGTATACATCAATGACCTTTGACCGAAAGATTTTGCGTGGTGTTCGACGCCAAGTCCTTTATTCACACTACGTGAATTGTACTGCAGTACCTTGAGGGTCATTATCATTATCGGTGATTCCTCTCGCGCTTGTTAACGGTTTACATCATTGACCGGTAATCAAGCGATGTCTTTCCATGTTCGACTTCAGCGCAATTCTCACATGGATCGACTTGTACTTAGAGTGAAGATCGAACGAGTTTGAAGACCCCGGATCTAGTTTCATCCCTCCGGGCTGCGATATATATTCAGGAAATATAAAGACATTTGACATGTACATCATTACAGCAGATGATCATCCTACTCAAAGGATGATAATTTCAGCAGAGAATTATCAGTCTACCGTCAGACGATCGTCTGTTATATGTACCAAAATGAATTTATAAAGCTGAGCATGGGAATGCCCGCCTCAGCTAGATCATGAAAGCAGAATGAAAATAATGTATTGTATTGTATTTTATTACAGGTCACCTCTCAGCGATTGAATGAACTTCGGATCCTCCTGATAAAGCATTTCACCCGATAAACGACCTCATACTTTAGGGGGCAACTGTTATAGACATTTTTGTGCCTTACAGCATGAAGCATGAAATGTCAATAATCTAAGGGATCCAAAGTCCCTAAACATGTTGTTCCTACCCCTAGAGGAACAAGGTCAGCAAACCACAACACTGAATATCAGTTCTCCACCTGAAAACACTCAAAAACAAGCTAATTCTGGATCATGTCAACTGCTCCACTGAGCATCTGCGCTGAATGTCAACTGCTCCACTGTGTACCTGCGCTGAATGTCAACTGCAAATAAGGCTACCTGCGCTGGGCGAGTTTGGCCAAGTGGCACAGTCATTCCTCAAGGTGTCAACGCCCAGGAATTTTCCAAAATGACACTTGGATCAGAGAATTCGACTGGTGATGAGTAAGAGGGTCTAGATCTCCAAGTGGAAGCAAGAACCTCCAAGTGGACTCAAGAACTGAAGAATAACTGAAGTGGGAGAGGACACTAGTCAGCTTCATGCCAGCCTCAAGCTGACTCACCCTTTCTCCAAAACTCCTATATATAGAGCTCTCTCATGAGGTCTAGGGAGGCTGGAATCTTGTGAATGTAAGGAAGTGCTGTTGGTTTGAGTATAGAACTATTGGGTGATTTGCTTGAAGGAGGTGAAGAGGAGATTTCTTTTTGCTGGGAGGTGATGCTGGATTGGGCCTCTTATGGTTGTATCACTTCCTGAACTTTACTTCTTCCATTAATAAAGCATTTGAGGTTCTTCTATATGCATGTGTCTCAATGGTGTATTGTTATACTTGTATATTTGATTTATTCTAATCCTTGAATCAATTATGAATGTATGCTTCTTGTAGTTTCCCTCTCTTGCCATTTTGCAGGATCTTGGTGTAGCTGGGCCAGTGAAAGAGCAAAGAGCTGGGAGCAAGCAGCAAGGAGAGAAGATTGGATCAATCATTAGCGGAAGACAATGGTTAGTGGATCTCTTTCTCCCCTCTCTTACATCTCATAAAGAAGTAACCTTGAATAGCTTTGCTTTGATTGTTGCTGAGGTACTATCACCCTTAGAGTGGGATAGGGTCATTCCGTATTGGATACTTTTCCCAACAACAGTTGCCAAAATGAAAATGTAAATGGAGGAGATTATTCAACCATAACAGAAAATGGTATTTGATGAGAAGAAGGAGTTTAAAAAATTGTTGGAACAACTTGAAGGAGTTCAGTAGTAGGTAGATTGGCTAGCAGAAAAAGATCACATGGATAAATTGAATTTGTTTAAACAATTAAAATTTGTTGAACCTGTCCTTGACCGAAGCTAAATACAAGTTGAAGTGGACCTTGCCTCTGCATAGGCAAGTGAGAAATTTGTATTTACAAAATATGGTATTAAAAAGAAGACTCAAAATGGTAAAACCAAATCTCACTGAGGCCCAGGAATCTAGGAGAAAGAGGAAGAGGGGAAAGTTGGATATACTAGCAGAGGCTAGTACAAAGGTAAATATTCATCAGGAGGCCACTTAGCTCTAATTTTTTGTTCTTTTGCTAAAGAAATCATAAATAATTCAGTTTTGGTGAAGCTTGAAAAAATGCTGCAAGGACTTACTGCACTTTTTATGTAGTCTTTGATGCTGATGAGATAGTGGAAATTTGTAGTTTTGATTTGATCTGAAATTAGATTAGTTGATTTCTTCCTCTTTTCCAAAATCAAATAAAACAAAGCTTAGGACTGTGTCGACGCCTTGCAAGGTTAAAATGGGTCTTGAAACAACAGGTTTTGCAATGTCTCTTCAAATCATGAATTAATATTCATATGTAACTTAACATAATGAACACAACAACACATAATCCATGCGGGCATAAAGAAGATCAAGACAAAGGTTTGTTGACGAATTTCACCCCTCCTGGGCTACATCTTCGGTCCTGTCAACATGACTACACCACTCATATATTCAATATCAAAATGAAGTACATAAACATTTGTTGTAGGTAAATATGTGGCTATTACCCCTAAAAGGAAATATTCTCCTACAAAGAACTCTCACAACAGCAACAAATCAAAAACATCTCCTACAAAGATGATGTACTTCAACTGAAATGAGCTAAAAACATCATGTGAACCCTTCAATTCCACATTGAAGCACATAATCAAAACTTCATGTGAAGGGAAGTTGAACCTGAGTTGAACCATGTTGGTTACAGTTGCTGTAGTAGCCTTATGGAAGTGAGAAAACCCCTACAAGGTCTTCTCCATGCCCAAATACCTCCCAGAACTGCTTCCTAACCCGGAATGATCCATACACCTCTAGTCTCAAACCTGCAAAAAGACTATGTAGATGCGCTCAAATAAAAAATTATAGGTTACTAATGGATTCAGAACATTCAAAAACCCGTAAGTAGCCTCTTTTTGAGCTCAATTTGGATAAAAACTCAAACAATTATGAGCTTCCAAGCTCTCTCATGAACTTGACTGTTAATCATCCTACAAATTCGCCCTTCTGGCCAACTATCCTATATATCTTCCCCAAAAATCGCTAACGGAGTGACAATTCTGCCCTCCACAGGTGCATTTTGTTGAACTTTAATTCAGCTTCTAACCCCTTAAGACCGAAAATCAAGGTCATGTGGGAATAGAGGGCCGAGGGTTGGGCCTTAACGTCCACCCTTGCCAGTTAATCCCTTAGCACTGGGCATGTGGTTGATTGGCTCCATGGGGCCGAGGGCCGGGATAACCACCTTCCCTTCCTGCGGGCCCCTTTTCCTCTGGCACGCGATCTCGTTGGTGGTCCATAGGACCTGGGTTGGCCCTTACACCTTAGTGCCTTCGACATCCACCGTGGGTCATGTGCGATGTCCACAGGCCCTAGGTTGGCCCCCCTCCATAAGATCCTTTGTGTCGAGCGCCCAACCCTGTGCATGTGGTCACATCAAGGGTGTTATAACCATGTGTTGGTTCCATGTCTTAGTGCCTTCGATCCTCCACACTGTTAGCACCTAATTGGGTTATGTGTTGTGGTTTGGTGGCGTTTGAATGTGGGTAGCGAGACCTTGGGCCTGATATAAGCCCTATCCCTTGGCTCCCCTGCTCGTGGTCTCATGTGCATGGGGTGGTCAGGGGCTCGGACTTAGCCCTGGCCCCTTCCCCCTAATAAAATATGTGCAAACGTTAAATATGTATGGTGGCCTTTGTATAACAAGAACCACCACATGCCCTAGCAGTAAGGCATGACATTGTTACTCGACCAGTCCCATGTTCAATCCTTGCATGGGGGGGGGGTAGTTTGGCCCATAACAAATTTTGGTCAACCATTGGGAGGCCACGTGGTTCCCACCATTGGCCCACATGGCTCCCACTCATTGGCCATCAAACCACCAATCAAAACATAGTAAAATTTGACTAATCCAGAGAGGACAAGTGGCAACCTATCATTGGCCCACATTGTAGAGTCAACTTGCCCCTTCACCTTACACAATCAACATACCTGCAAAATTCTTTCCTTTTGGGAAAACGATCAGAATGCAATATCAGGAGCATACGATATCGGTTTTGAGCGATTCAAGTTGTGTTGGATTCAGATCGATGTGATCTTCGATTTGGCACAAACTTCAAGAAATTATCGACACTTTCATTTTTTAGCTTAAAATTGATCACTTGGTCACATCTCCCCACTAGGAACTTTTGGACTCCAAAAGTTTACTTCCCTAGTCAATATAAAGAGGCTGGAACTCACAGCACCCAAAATACAAGGTAATTCAAGCCCCAATCAAGGACTTGCTAAAGAAATCAGAAATAAGTCAGTTTTGTTGGAGCTTGAAAAAATGTTGAAAGGACTTGTTGCACTTTTTATGTAGTCTTTGATGTTGATGAGATAGTGGAAATTTGTAGTTTTGATTGTGATCTAAAATTAGATTAGGTGATTTCTTCCTCTTTTCCAAAGTCAAATAAAACAAAACTTAGGACTGTGTCGACGCCTTGCAAGGTTAAAATGGGTCTTGAAACAATATGTTTTACAATGTCTCTTCAAATCATGAATTAGTATTCATATGTAACTTAACATAATGAACATAACAACACATAATCCATTCGGGCATAAACAAGAGCAAGACAAAGGTTTGTTGACAGAGTTCACCCCTCCTGGGCTACATCTCTGGGCCTGTCAACATGACTAGACCACTCATATATTCAATATCAAAATGAAGTACATAAACATTTGTTGCAGGTAAATATGTGGCTATTACCCCTACAAGGTAATTTTCTCCTACAAATAACTCTCACAACAACAAAAACATCTCCTACAAAGATGACATACTTCAACTGAAATGAGCTAAAAACATCATGTGAACCCTTCAATTCCACATTGAAGCACATAATCAAAACTTCATGTTAAGGGAAGTTGAACCTTGCTGGTTACCGCTGCTACAGTAGCCTTCTAGAAGTGAGAATACCCCTACAAGGTCTTCTCCCTACTCAAATACCTCCCAGAATTGCTTCCAAAACCTAATTGATCTGTATACCTTTAGCCTCAAACCTACAAAAATACTATGTAGATGTGCTCAAATAAAAAATTAGAGGTTACCAATGGATTCATAACATCCAAAACCCCTAAGTAGCCTCTTTTTTAGCCCAATTTGGATAAATACTCAAAAAGTTGTGAGATTCCAAGCTCTCTCATGAAATTGACTATTAACCATCCTACAAATTCGCCCTTTTGGCTAACTGTCTTACAAATCTACCTCGAAAATCATTAATGGAGAGAAAATTCCACCCTTCGTCGATGCATTTTGTTGGAACTTTAGTTTAGCCTCTAACCCCTTGAGAGCAAAAATCAGGGTCGTGGAGGCACATAGGGCCAAGGGTTGGGCCTTAACGCCCACCCCCACCAGTTAAGCCCTTGCACTAGGCATGTGGTTATATGGAACAATAATGCTGAGGGTCGGGCTAATCACTTGCCCTTCCCATCGGGCCCCTTTTCCTCTAGTGCATGGTCTCATTCGTCGTTCATAGGACCTGGGCTAGCCCTTACACCTTAGCACCTTTTCCTAACAGCTTTGACCTCCGTTGTGGGTCATGTGTGATGGCCATAGTCCCTGGGGTTGGCCCCCCTCCGTAAGCTCCTTGCGTCAAGGGCCCAACCCTACGCCTATGGTCACATCAATGGTGTTATAACCATGGGTTGGTACCATATCTTAGCGTCTCTGCTCCTCCGCACTGTTAGCGCCTCTGTAGGTTATGTGTTGTGGTTTGGTCGCCTTTGGATGTGGGTGTCGAGACCTTGGGCTGGGGCTAAGCCCTAGCCCTTGGCTCCCCTACCTACGGTCTCGTGGGCATGAGGTCGTCAGGGGCTAGGGCTTAGTCCTGGCCCCTTCCCCCAAATAACATTTGTGCAAACGTTAAACATGTATGGTGGCCTTTGTATAAGAAGAACCACCACGCGCACTAGTGTAAAGGCGCGACATTGTTACTTGACCAATCCTATGTTCAACCCCCGTGGGAGGGCAGTTTGGCTCATAAAAAATTTTGGTCGACCGTTGGGAGGCGACGTGGCTGCCCACCATTGGCCCACGTGGAACCCACTCATTGGCCATAAAACCACCAATCAGAACATAGTAAAATTTGACCAATCTAGGGAGGAAAAGTGGCAACCTGTCATTGGCCCACATTGTACAGTTAGCCTACCCATTCACCTTGCACAGTCAGCGTACTTGCAAAATTTTGGCCTGTTTGGAAAAACGATCAGAATGAAATATCAAGAGAATATGATATTGGTTTTGAGTGATTCAAGTGACGTTGGATTCATATCGGTGAGCTCTTCGATTTGGAGGCGGTTTCAAGAAGTTCTGGGCACTTTCATTTTTGAGCTTAAAATTGATCACCTGATCACACCTCCCCACTAGGAACTTTTGGACTCCAAAAGTTTACTTCCCTAGTCAATATAAAGAGGCTGGAACTCAAAAACACCTAAAAACTCAATCCAAAATACAAAATTTTCAATTGGTGCCCTTCAAGCCCCAATCAAGGCACTTCACTTATCATCCTCATGAAGACCTCATGTCCTATTAAGAATTGAGTCGTCATTCTTATCACTTATATAGGAACAAAATATTGATGAGTGGAATCTGAACATTCTCTTTACTCTCATCTTTTCAGGGCTCAAAAAACACTTCATCTTGAAGTTTAATCTGTCAAAGACAAACTTGACCACATCTAGGAATTCATAAGCAAAATAAACTTGCTTTAACGTCTTCAAGCTGAGCTTGTACATAAAAAGTACACTGTTGCAAAATTTTCCATGATATGATTGACCTTGCCTACAATACATAGTCATATTATACAATCTTGAAAACAAAGATTCAATTCACACAAGTTTCAAATCGAATACTTGTATCAATGAACATATGACAACTAGTAGACAACTTTGAACAACAATCTTGTACATTCACAAAAGTCCTTAACATGTGGACTATAACAAGTCAATACATACATCAATTAAAAACATCTACTTGTTGAACATAGTGACAATGAATGTTCACTTTACAAAAGTACCTAAACAGGTAATGACAACAAGTATTTACAAAATTTTATAAAACAACTTCACAATAAGTGTACCCAAACTTTGCCTCTCCTAGGCTTGTGGGTTCTCTTCTTGCACCATCTTGTCTTGAAGGTCACTTAGGATTGTGGAGAGTCCTCTTTGCCACCTTTTGTTTCCCTTGCATTATGTAGCATAATCTCTTTACCTTTCTTTGAACGAAGTTTCAGATGCAACTTCCAACATCATTCAGTGTCATGTCCATGCACTTTGCAATGAGCATAGAAAAACTTCTTCTTGTTTGCTGACATAGAAGTTCTCTCATGCGAAAGAAAGTCATTATGCTTGATGCCAAAAATTTGGTTCATTCGTTTAACCATTATCATACGTTGCTCACATACAACCATGCAATGGTCAAAAGCATCACAAAATGTACAAGGGTATTGATTCCACAAGTATTCAAAATTTCCATGCATTGGAAAACACTCTTGAGAGTTATACATGTCTCTAGAGTTGCAACTTCGATGGTTTTCACAAGGTGGTGACATCTCATGCTCAGATTTTTGATGTACCTCAAGTTGTTTGGAGCATTCCCCAAATTCCTTTCGACCATATCCCAATCCCATATACTTTAGTCTCTCCTCAATCATAATTGGATTGGTAATACCTTGGCCATTTATGCTGAGGCCTCCACCTTCATATCCCATCTTGGAAAGCAACTTCATACCTATGCCTTTGGTATGTTGCTTGAACGTTGCAAAAGAGTTTTTATGCATATAAATGGAAGGAGTGGAACTTGAGATGCTAATTACCTCCTTAAACTTTTCATTCATCCTTTCAGCTTTTAATGATGACGATGATGGCCAACTTGTATATGACTTTAGCTACCCACTCTTATCCACTGGAATATGGCGTGCTTCTTGTAGATGTTTTCAAAATGTACATGCAACATATTCCACATATGGTCCAAAAATACTATTTGAACCATGACCATATACTGGCCTCATTCTGGAGGTTTCCCTTGCTGGTGCAGGAGTTTAACTTTATACAACTTGCTCATCAAGAACTTGTTGCAATACAAAGCGCATGTGTCTCTTCTCCTCTTCATCTATCTCCAATATCCTTCTCAACTATATGTTCTCCATCTGAAGAGCCAAATTCTACTCCTGTAGCTCTTGGATATTATTTTTGCTGTCCATTCTTGCAACTTAGTCAATTGGTGCTGTAATACTAAACTGATCTGAAATTAGATTAGGTGATTTCTTCCTCTTTTCCAAAAATAAATAAAACAAAACTTAGGATTGTGTCGACGCCTTGCAAGGTTAAAATGGGTCTTGAAACAACAAGTTTTACAATGTCTCTTCAAATCATGAATTAGTATTCATATGTAACTTAACGTAATGAGCATAGCAACACATAATCCATGCGGGCATAAACAAGAGCAAGATAAAGGTTTGTTGACAGAGTTCACCCCTCCTGGGCTACATCTCCGGCCCTGTCAACATGACTAGACCATTCATATATTCAGCATCAAAATGAAGTACATAAAAATTTGTTGCAAGTAAATATGTGGTTATTACCCCTACAAGGTAATGTTCTCCTACAAAGAACTCTCACAACAATAGAAACTCAAAAACATCTCCTACAAAGATGACATACTTCAATTGAAATGAGCTAAAAACATCATGTGAACCCTTCAATTCCACATTGAAGCACATAATCAAAATTTCATGTTAAGGGAATTTGAACCTGAGTTGAAGCCTACTAGTTACAACTGTTGCAGTAGCCTTCTGGAAGTGAGAATACCCCTACAAGGTCTTCTCCATGCCCAAATACCTCCTAGAACTGCTTCCAAACCTTGACTAATCCATACACATTTAGTCTCAAACTTGCAAAAATACTCTGTAGATATGCTCAAATCAGAAATTAGAGGTTACCAATGGATTCAGAACATCCAAAAACCCCTAAGTAGCCTCTTTTTGAGCTCAATTTGGATAAAAACTCAAAACGTTATGAGCTTCCAAGCTCTCTCATGAACTTCACTGTTAACCATCCTACAAATTCACCTTTTTGGATAATGGTCCTACAAATACACCCAAAAATCGCTAATGGAGGGACAATTCCACCCTCCCCGGTGAATTTTGTTGGAACTTTAGTTCAGCATCTAAACCCTTGAGACCAAAAATCAGGGTCGTGTGGGCACAGAGGGTCGAGGATTGGGCCTTAATGCCTGCCCCCACTAGTTAAGCCATTAGCACCGAGCATGCGGTTATATGGTGCCACGGGTCCAAGGCCTGGGCTAACCACCCGCCCTTCCTGCTGGGCCCCTTTTTCCTCTGGCGCGCGGTTTCATTAGTTGTCCATAGGACCTGGGCTGGTCCTTACACCTTAGTGCCTTCGCCTAACACTTTCGACCTCTGTCATGGGTTATGTACGATGGCCATAGGCCCTGAGGATGGCCCCCCTCCATAAGCTCCTTTGCGTCGAGTGCCCAAACCTATGCCTATGGTCACGTCAAGGGTGTTATAACCATGGGTTGGTCTCATGTCTTAGTGCCTCCACTCCTCTGCAATGTTAGCGTCTCTGTGGGTTATGTGTTGTCGTCCGGTAACATTTGGTTGTGGGCGTCGAGACCTTGGGCTGGGGCTAAGCCCTAGCCCTTGGCTCCCCTACTTGCGGTCTCGTGGGCATGGGGTGGCCAGGGGCTAGGGATTAGCCCTGGCCCCTTCCCCCAAATAACATTTGCGCAAACGTTAAATATGTATGGTGGCCTTTGTATAACAAGAACCACCACACACCCTAGCGGTAAGGCGCGACATTGTTACTTAACCAGTCCCGTATTCGATCCCTATGGGGGGGGCAGTTTGGCCCATAATAAATTTTTATCAACCATTGGGAGGCCACGTGGTTGCCCACCATTGGCCCACGTGGCTCCCACTCATTGGCCATCAAACCACCAATCAGAACACAGTAAAATTTGACCAATCCAAAGAGGACAAGTGGTAGCCTATCATTGGGCCACATTGTATAGTCAACATGCCAAGTCATCTTGCACAATCATAGTACCTGCACATATTTTTCTTGTTTGGGAGAATGATTAGAACATGATATCAAGAGCATACGATATTGGTTTTGAGCGATTCAAGTTGCGTTGGGTTCAGATCGGAAAGCTCTTCGATTTGGTGTCGACTTCAAGAAGTTCTGTGCACTTTAATTTTTGA
This sequence comes from Pinus tabuliformis, assembly GCA_031772625.1. NCBI lineage: Eukaryota > Viridiplantae > Streptophyta > Pinopsida > Pinales > Pinaceae > Pinus > Pinus tabuliformis. The sequence goes on along the minus strand of CM062820.1, from coordinate 1,474,523,225 downwards.
GCTTAAAATTGATCAACTAATCAAATTGTCATGAGAGGAGTTATATGAATGTCACAACACTTATATTGATGCCTCCAACATTTATACCACAAGAAAGTCATCATATGTTCAGAATTTTGAAGGTGCTGTGAAAGGTGACAATTTTGCTGCGAAAGTGGGGGTTAGTCAATAAGGAGGTCTGCAAGCACTAGGAAGCCTATCTTAGAGGTTCACTACCATCACAAAGACATTTTAAAGACACCCATTTGCTCCATTTTGTCAGAGGAGGGATGCAACCATACAGAACATGGAGAGATACTTCAACTTGCCATGAAATTGGCTGATATGCTATAAAACTGGATAATCAGCACCATTTCACTTCATATTTCAAAATTTTCATTTCTAGAGGTAGTTTGGATCATGTGGATAGGTGACATATTGTCTTATGAGGTATAATTAATGTTTATGTTCACATATTCCAAGTTGGTGATGTTTTAGGCATAGTTTGGTTGCAAGTAAAACCACTCCTATTTTTAAGTATATGCACCATAATTTTGATGTATCTAGGTAGAAGTTTGTTTTGTTCAATAATTTCGACCACCTAGAGTGGTAGATCGAACCTCATGATGTATATAGAGATGAAAAACATAGCAAATGGTTATGTTGGTCAGATTAGAGAGGAACAAACTTTTGTGCACAGTATTTTCTGAAAAAGTTTTCCAGTGAATGAATGAAAGATCAAAGGTGATTTGCAGGGATTCCAGTGTCAAATATTGATAATGCGTGTTTCTTTCTTTATTCTTGTAATTTTTTCTGATGTGTTTACATCTCTTGAATGTATGTCTTCTTTCTTGGAAAAACTAGATGTTTAACTCAGAATTCATCTTAATGGTGCTCTGATTTAGTTTTTCCAAGTGATCTATGTTTTTCTCTTAAAGCAACATTTAGAATTCATCTATAGTTTTGATTCTCTATGTTTTGTCTTCCACCTTTCTTACACTCACCCTCCCACAACAATTTAACTTGATTTCATCACCAATACTGCCTACCTTGCCCTGTGGAGAAACCCCTTTCTCTCTTCATCATATCACTGGACAAAAAATAAATTTGACATGACTCCATGCCCAATGGATCTGTCTCTTTTCTCATCAAAATACCTTTGAAAAACAAACCTTATTTAACATTATACCTAGCCTAATATCATATCAGTTGAGAAACCTAAGTGAGAGAGCCCTCTTTAAGGTTAGAAGGGCTAGATTTTGTCGTAGAAGTGGTTTGTGGTTACCTCTGAAATTTCTCTCTTCAGCCTACAGATATTTACGGAGTGCTAATAGTATGATTATGTATTGATTTGTCTTGTGAGTCTGTAGTATGGGAAAGAGGCTCTGGAGCCCAATGTAATGATGCTATTGCATAGATTAATGATGATGAATAATTATTGGAATAATTGTATATTAGTTGAATGATGATCTAATTCTTTAACTTTTTTATATATGTGTGTACCTAAGTAGTCTTTCCTTTACAAACATGCATGACTTGTTACGATTAGGCTTATGTGTGGTATGATTTAATGTTATTTGATCCTTATCTCTTTGATGTGATTCCTCCCGATACTGGATTCTGATCCCCATTTAACTAAGGTTGTGGCATGCTTTAGGTGAGACTCCTTACCCATTTTGTGTAAGGTGAAAATGTCAGCGTTGTGCTAGACTACAATGGAGCTATGTTCGCCCCTGTGCCTGAAATTTGATTTTTGAGCTTTTCCTAAGCCCTCTCGGATCTTTGAGAGTCTCTAGAGCCACCTAGATCATTCCTCCCCACTGAGGATATTTTGGTCCTCCAAAAGCATGAACATAATATGCATTTGTTGTGTTACATTGTCAAGCCACACTTCCAACATTTGCATCCCATGCAAACCTATGGTACATTCTTTCCAAATTACATACAAAACCAAACATGACTCAAACAACCCCATACTTTCCAAGAGTTTATAACACACACTCTTTGGTCAAGTTTACATCATAATAGGAACCATTACCCCAACTATCAACAAAAGGTCAAAAACATCATCATTGCTTTAATAAACAATGGAAAACACATCATCACTTTTACAATTATATCGAAACATATGATTTACAAAATGTGGCCATGACAAGCTTGACATATCTAGTAAAACCATCTCTCACTCATCAAAGTGAATGGGTTTTATCCCTATGGAGGATTCGTTTGTTGAACATTTTCACCAGCTGGTTCCTTCATATGTGCTTTATGGGCATGGAGTATTTGGCACATGTCTTTATGTTGTCCAACCTCGTTGCAGTGACTACAATGATTCTTTCTCCTCCAAAATTTCTGGATCACCAGGAACGATTACTCTTGGTGCGCCTCTGATAAGTGCTCATGGAATCCTCACTATCATTGGAATGTGATGAAGTGCTCTCATCATCTATCGTTGGTTGGTCACTGGTTATCTTAGAGCATTCCCCAACCTCCTTTCTGACATATCCAAGTCTTGCATAGCGAGGAAAATCCTCCACTTTGATGGGATTCACAATGCCTTGGCCATTAATGTTGAGGCCCTTTCCTTGATACCCCATTTTCTTCAATAATTTTGATCCAATTCCTATAGTATGTTTCTCAAAAGCAGTGAAATAATCATCATAAAAAGAACATGAAATTGAAGAATCAATTTTTACCTCAGGCTTGTTATGCTGCAACTTTTCCAAGGCCTCCTCCTTGGCTTGTAATTGATGTTATAACCTTTGTTTCTCCTTCTCTACTTCTTGTAGGAGTCTCTTTAGTTCAACATTCTCCACTTTAATTCTTTGGTTGATCCCTTCGAGTTCTTGGAGCCATGCAACATTTGGTGCCCTCTTCATTTTTGGCACAACATCTACTGAAATCTTTGTCTCATCACCTGAATTAGAACCCAAGTCGATAGTTCCATATTCTGCAATCCTAAGAGCTGCAATCTTCATTTCATCACCTAAGTCCAATCCTAGGTCAATTGGTCCAACACCTGCAAACCCTACAGTTGTGATCTTCTCCTCATCCTTAGATTCAGATTCTTGGTCTTGTTGCATAGTTGCAACTGTCTTCTGCCTCCCTTTTCTGTCGTTCCTCTTTGGCCTCAATTCCGGATGTAGTTTCCGCAATGTGCTTCATCATGCCCTTCTTTCTCACAATGAGTACAAGAAGGCTTTGCTTCCTTTCTCTTAGTTGTTTCTATCTTCTTTGGGTGGTCTTCTTGCTTGTGCCTCCCCCTGCTTTCAAGATGTACAATCTTCATCAAGAGTCTTAGGTTCAAATAATAACAATGAATGACACAAATAACTATGCAAAGAGCCAATATATTTCATTAGCATCTCAAAAGTGTCTAGTGGAACATTCAATGCTAATGCTTGTTTCTTAAAAACCTTTGTGAAATTCTGAACATTTTGACCTTTACTTTGTTTCAAATGTTTTCATTCCATCATGGTTTTATGTCATATCCCAATGGGTAAAATTGTCCTCTTAAAGCATAAACGAACTCAGACCAAGATGAAATAAGTTTATGACTACTCTTACCACCTTTATGTAGTTTTCCTTCCCACCAGATGAGAGCAGTGCCACTCAATCGAAGGGATGCTAGTTGGATCTTGGCTTCATCCTCTTTGATTTGTTGTATGCAACAATATACTTCAACTTGTCTGACCCAGTTATCTAGCTTTTATGCATTAGATTCTCCATTAAATAAAGGTAAATCAAACTTGAAATCCAAATTAAAAAATGGCTTTTTAGATGCATTTTGATGATGCCTGTTAGAATGATGAGAAGAGGAAGAAGAATAAATTTCACTAGAGGATGGAGAGGGAGGGGGATCTTCTCCTCCACCTTCATGATTTATCGAGGCATGATCATCCAATTCTTTCTTTTCTTTCTTCATTGTCTTCTCATATTTTGCAAATAATTTTTCCACTTTTTATGCCATGGCGTAGAAGGCCTTGTGATAGTTTCTCTCTTCCTCATACCGAGCATATTCATCTGCCATTTTCCCTCTTCGTGTTGCACGCCCTTATGGATCGAAGGACTTAATTTTTCCTTCACCTCTTTGGAGATTTCCCGTGGTTATCATACACTTGCAATTCACATCAACAAAAGACTCGCTTTGATACCAAATTGATCCGAATCTTTTTACTTCATTGATGCATTCATAATCATATAAAAGAGAACATAACCATAAGATGAATACATATACATAAATGGAAATGAAAGGAAATCATGAGAAACAATAGCACAATAGGTTGATAACAGAGTTCACCTAGTGTGGGTTACGTCTTCGGGCTCTACTGAAAGTGGGGAGGATGATTTCATTATTCTTCAACAAAAATCAAATTACATGCATGTACAAAAGGCATCTTATACCTCTATTTCCGGGGATGGCATGAAAATGCATAGCTCTGCTAAAGAAATGGATTGCACCATTGAATTTATGGCACGAATCGTGTCAAATGACTGTAAACGCGACCGCTTTTTGACACTGTCGAAATCTGGACCCTCGAGAATCTCAAAGATTCCCCAAAGATTCATTTTCGCTAGTTGACTTGAGTTCTGTTGCTTAGATGACGAATCTGACTTCACCATTGCGCTCTTCGTGAAAAATTGAGTAATTTAAGTATGAAGTCGACCTGGTTATGAAACTGTAAAAAATCGGCCCTTAGGGAATCTTTTAGATTCCACAAATATTCCTCTTTTCAAGTTGATTGAAGATTCACTGCTCAAATATGAACACTGATCATGCCATCAGACTCTTGGCGAAATTCTGGTTCATTTGAGTATAAACTTGTCATGATTATGTCATTGTGAAATTCGCCCTCTAGGGAATCTTTTAGATTTCTCGCTGATTTTGCATGGAATATTCTAGTCTCAAAATTCATGCCCAGGGTGGGCCCCTCTAACCTGGTTTCACTGCTTTTCGTGGTTCTCCTCGACCCTCGTGTTCCGTTCGGCGTTCCATCGGGGCGAATGGAAAAACTGGGTTTAAATATGTTTTGGGCAACGTAGTTTCCAAAGCCCAATGGACTCGCTCATTGGTTGGCCCACCACTGGCAGGCCATTGGGCGAGCAGAGGACCCGTGGTCGACTCCCCATAATGAAAATTAGTTGATTTGGCGCTTGGTGTATGTTTGCCATTTAATGTTTTTTGGGCGTGTTAAAATATGTTGGTATTGCGCACTTTTTGAAGGGGTGAGTGGAGGGTCGCCAATGGGTGGGCCGATCGACGACCGGCACAGGTTCGATACCTGTTGGCCCTATTTTATTATAGTTGCCATTTATATGGTGAGAAGGGTCCCGGGTCAAATTCACGGGTCTCAACCCCTAATAGATAACATATGTATTAAAGTCGTTGGGGGTGGCAACTTGCCACCCCTTTATATATATATATATATATATATATATATATATATATATATATATATATAGATTCATTCATTATTATTTAATTTAGAAATATTGTTCAAAAACTGTCGACGGAATTTTAAGGGTCACTGGAAAAGTTAAAGAGGCAACAAATTCACATGTTCTGGCCATCGGAATCTGTTGTCGATAGTTTCCAAATCGTTGCCTTGTTAGTGGCTACCAACAGGCCCAATTTGACCAAAACTTTCACTGCCCATAACTTTCACATACGAACTTGGATTGAGGTGTTGTTTGCGTCGTTGGAAAGCTTGCGACGGGATATTCAATCTGACCCTAGTTTCACTTCAATTCACCAAATTTTTATTTTTGAGCTTTTCCTGAGCCCTCTTGGATCTTTGAGGGTTTCTGGAGCCGCCCAGATCATTAATAGAATAATTATAATGATTTCTAAATTTTACTGATATTAAACGTGTAATACTGTTATTTTCATAATCTATTAATTATTGTGTTGAGAGACACTCTCCAACCTGGTATGGTAGAGATGTTGTAATGTGATGTAAAAATTTTGATTGGGTCAAATTACATAAAAATAAAAATAAAATAAAAAACATAAATTAATAATTCATTATAATTATAACTATAGTCATAATTAATAATTAAACCAACCTAGGTCCATCTTAACTTAGGATCTACCAAGCATTGAGAGGGATCAAATCTCTTGAGATGCAAAACTCTTTTAGAGTGAAAAGAGATTTGATCCCTCTCAACACTTGGTAGATTTGGAGTTAAGATGGATCTAGGTTGATTAAGAGTGGAAAATATTAGTATAAGGTCATTATCTTAATAATAATTATTAGAATTAGTCCTATATTAACTAAGGAGATAACTAAAATAAGTCATACCTAAAGAATCATAAATAAGACCTAAACCTAAAAATGAGTAATTAATGTTATACCTATGCATTATAAGTTACATACCTAGAATGAATTATTAATATTAGTAGGGTAATAATATTAATATTACAACTATTAATGTTAATAATATGATAATGTTAATATAAACACGTATTAATATTAATAATTTGCTTATAGAGATGAATTAATATGTTGATGAAAGATTTGATATGGAAATGGAAGAAGGAAAGATCATGAAAGAAAGTAGGGGAAAGGACAATAGGTAAATAAAGGAGTGGGGTGGCGGGTTGGGGGTGATGGGGGTTCCATATGGAGAATCTAGGGGAGAGAGGGAAACATACACATAAGGAGAAAGAAGAACAAGGGGTTGATGAGTTGAGTGATGAGAGGTAACTGGTTACTGCTTACCTCAAGTCCAACATCTTGATTGAGATTGTTTGGATGCCTTAGTATCTCCAAGACTTCTTTGAATCTTTTTTTGAAATAATGATATTCTTTGGAGACGGTCTCTGTATTTTCAAGGCAAGTATAATGTTTAGCGTGGAAGGAGTGTTTTTCAAGAGTAGAAGTGTGGGTGGGCTGATTCTTTAGGTCTGCTCCATATTATGTAATTCTTACCTTGAAGGATCTCCCAGTGTCACTGATGTAGCACATACCACATGAGCCACTAATTGTGTATTTCTATAGTCAATTAGGGTTATCTTGTGTGGTTGGGAAGAATGATTGTTATCTCCCCCAACTGCGTTCAATTTCCTATGAGTGACATGATGGTGAGAAGTATTATTATATTGGCTATGTGCCTATGATTATTATTATATTGACCCTCACTCTTGCCCTCGGGTTGAGAGAGAGGATGAATTCCCTTGTGTGTATATATATATATATATACTATCATGCCAAAACACAAGAGGCAAAAGCTTCATTTCCCAACTCAAAATTATAACAATTATGAAAAGTGATTAAACATTGAAAAACACCTCATATTTGATTAACAAGCTTCTCCTTTACATCATCCCGCTGTCCTCATTCCTAAAAAGTACAATAAATTCTTACTCAACAATCTCTATTATTGAATTAATCATTAATAACTTATCTAAGTTTTATTATTAACTACAACCATATTTATCCAAAAATTGTAGATTATTATCTTTATGTTGTTCTCATATTATCCCTTTTTCTTACATTATATGTAATTCTAGGCCTGCTTGTGTTGTTCCACATTTTTCCATGCAATGTTTGGTGTTCGACATTTTTCCATGCATCAAATTGGTTTATAGCTTGAGTAATCGAGAGGAATTCTTATGGAGAATCCAAATTTGGAATCTTACACTGTGATGCAGTATCCTCAATTAAATCTCATATTTTAATATAAGCAAGCCATTCTTCTTCAATTTGTTTTCAAGATTCATGGGAAGGCTTTCCGCAATAATTGGTGTCATGTTCCAATTCATAGAATTCAATTTTGTTTAGTTTTCCAATGTTTTGTTCTTCATGTCCCTTATTCTACTGAATTTGTTTGAGGAATTTCAACCAATACTAATCTTTTCCATGTCATTCTTTCTATATTAAGTTTTCCTTGTACAAAATGGACAACTAGATTCTCAATTCTTGTAAATCAAATACTTTATAGATAAATCCTCTTTTGATCCAAATATTAATCTTATCCTCCTCTAATATTTCTTATAGAAGGTTTGTTACCAATTCCTTTTAAGCTTTGTGATGTTTTACTTGGTTCTCCAACAATGATATTTACTTTCCCAAGTTTTGAATCTATTCTCCTTTAGATCTAGATATTTCCATTGTCGCATGTGAAATATCCCCATTGTATAATATTTTCTAGGCTACCTAAGGTGATTACTTGCTCCATTATTGTTTCTTTAACCTTGCTTATTTCTAAACTAGGAATTTAAACATCATATCTTCCAGAGTTAGACCAATGAAGCTACTTGGAAGGGATGTCATTTGCTACCATGTTTGTGGTTCTAATGGCTCCTCTTTTTCTTTCCATGTCCAACTAGTTTATTGTTATTCCTATGTATTTTTTTCATCATTAGCAGGATATCATTGATCTTTATATTCACCTATTTCTTCCTGCTAATTTCATCTTGATCTTTTTTCTTCTTCTAATCTTGCCTTCTGTACAACTTCTAATTTTTCCTTTTCACTTTTTTCCTTTTCTTCCCTTAGTCTTTGTTCTTAATATCTTTTCTTTTTTCTCTTTAGTTTTGTCTTGTTTCCCTTACTCTGACTCACTCTAATATGGCTCTCTTGGTTCAGATACAATTCTCTCTATTTCTTCTTGTTTCCTTTTCCTAATTTCCTCTTTCGTTTCCTGTTTTAGTTCTTCTTCTCATTGTCTTACTTTTAATTTGTTCTTGCCAACGTTTGAATTTACATCTACTTCTTCTCTCAACCCATCTTCTTTAGCTTTTCTTTTTCCTTTTCCTCTTCCTCCATCATCCTTTCTACTTCAGCCATTTGTTGTTTGATCATCTCCATATGATAATCTAATGTCATGATGAAAATGGAAGCATAATATTTGGATTTTAATCTAAGTTGAACCTCCTACCCGTGAATGACATTTTTAGATGGGATCTCACTAACCCATTTTTCATGTGTATAGGGCCAAGAGATAAAAAAACTTGATGATTAGCTTTCGATGGATTACTCTTCCACCATTGGAGTTGGTCATTTAAAGTTTCATATATCAATCTAAAACATGAAAATGAAAACTTTTAAATATCATCCACGAGAGACTAAGGACTATGAAGAATAGGAGAGGTTCAAATTTCCATGAACATTGGGTTTATTACGCTACCCCATGGTGGTTGTACCCAACCCCATGTTCTCATAAATATGTGAGATAGACTTCTCACTGACCACCACATGCATTCAATGATTACTTGCTTCATGATTATTTTCTTTTCCCTCACTTATTTTGAATTAGGAATGATCACATCTTCCATGGTTAGATATAAGAAACTACTTGGAGGAGGTGTTTTATATTACTATGTTTGTGTTGCTAATGGTTGCTTTGTTTTCTTATGTGTCAAACTAGTCAATTATTATTCGGGTTTTATGTTATCACCAACAATAGCTCCTTGATCTTTGTCCTTGCCTATTTCTTCTTGCTCGATTCATCTTGCTCTTTCTTCTTCTAATCTTGCCTTCTCTACTACTACTAATTCTTCCTTTTCTCTATTTTTTTTTCATTTTCTTTCCTTATCCTTTGCTTTGACTCTTTCTAATCTCACTCTATTGCATCAGTTGCAATTCCCCTTGCTTCTTATTTCCTTTTTCCAATCTCATTTTCGATTTTTTTTCTTTAGTTCTTCTTCTTCTTCTCATTATCTTCTTTTAATTTCTTCTAATATTTTGCACTTAAACTTTGCTTCTTCTTTTGACTCGACTTCTTTAGTTTTTCTTTTTTCCTTTTCCTCTTCCTTTATCATCCTTTCTACTTCAGCCATATGTTGCTTGATCATCTCCATCTTACCATTTTATGTCATGGTGTAGATGGAATCAAAATCTTTGGATTTTAATTTATGTTGAACCTACTCCTAGTTAGTGGAATTTTCATGTGGGATCTCATTATCCCATTGTTCATGAGCATAGGGTCAAGAGAAAGAAACTAGACGATTTTCCATATTTCGTCTCCAACCATTGGATTTGGTCATCGGTAGTTTTGTATATCAATCTAAAGTATGAGAATGCAATTTTCAAAACTTGAATGGTGCTTAAGCACAAGAGAGTAAGGGCTATGAATGAGTAAATTGAATTAAAATGGAAATGCCTTCATGGGAATGGAAGAGGTTTAACTTTCCATGAGGATTGGGTCTCTTACAATTCTCCATGATGGTTGTTACCAACCCCATTTTCTTATAACTATGTGAAGTAGCCTTCAACACTAACAACCAAATACATTTAATGAATGGATTCCAAATCAAAGATAACAATTGACATGTAAATAAAGCATATGATAAAACCGTAGAAATTTTTAGGCACTATTAACTTACCCACAACCAAATTTCTTAAATATTTATATAATTTATAAAATAACAAAACATTTCTATGAACTCTACTAGTTCAAATTTGATAAAAAATATTTTGAACTTCACTAGTTTAAATTGATAAAAAAATATCTTACCATAACCTTCCAAACTTCAAATTAATTAAAAAAAAATGTTTATAGACTTAACATGTTAACAATTTATATGATTTTTAAAATAAAAAGCTTTATTATTTAAACACAACATTTTATATAATTTGAAATTCCATTGATGACACCAACAAAATGGTTGACCGGCTTAACATGTATATCTTAACGCTCGTCTCTTACAAGTGCAATGGTTATAGTCGCCAGTTGGGATGGTTTCTGTTCAAAAAATGAGTCAAGTACTATACATGAAGTCACATTTTATCCCCCTAATGTTTCATCTGTAGATGTTCATAATCCTATGGATAATGCAGTGCATTATAATTATGCACATTTAAATCATGTGATTTGGGTGGGGAAAAATGGAGTATCTTCTATATTTTCTTCTCTGCTTCTCTCACATTCGAGTCCATTGGCCTTAGTATCAAATTGTTCTGTTGTATCTTCAGTGGCTACTTGTTGGGTGTGTGTTATATTCTTGCCTAATGGAAAAGGCAAGAAGCATGCTTAGTGGCGCCAGGTTAGGACAATAATTACGGGCAGAGGCAATGGAGACTGCATGGTACATGGTTAACAAATCACCTTAATCAACGTTGGAGGATAAGATTCCACATGAGGTATGGATGGGTAAGAAACCCTCCCTTTCACGTCTGAGGGTATTTTGCTGTGATGCATATGTACATGTTCCAAAGGATAAGAGAACTAATTTGGATAGTAAATCTGAAAGGTGCATCTTTATTGGGTATAAGGATGGTTTAAAATGTTATAAGCTTTGGAACCCAAAAACAAGGATGGTTGTGTACAACCGTGATGTGGTGTTTAGAGAGGTGAAAGATGTTATTAAACATTAATCTGGGAAGATAAAGTGTGAGCTAAAGGAGGAAGAATCAGACTCTACAGCAAAACAGGAATCATAAGATGAAGAGCCGCAAACTCTAGCCTTGAGAAGACCAGTTCGAGAGACATGGCATCCAGAAAGGTATAGTCCATCTACTTTCTGTTCAAATTTTGCTTTGTCTATTACTGATGATGATCTTAGAACTGTCAGCGAGACAGTAGATTCAGAGGATGGAAAACTCTGGAAAGAGGCCATGGTTGATGAAATGGCATCTTTGGACAAAAATGAGGCTGGGATTGGTGGAGTTGCTGAATGGAAGGAAACCCATTGGAAGCAAATGGGTGTTTAAGAAGAAGATGAATGAAAAGGCAAGGTGGAGAAATATAAAACTCGACCGGTAGCAAAAGGTTATTCCTAGGTGTTAGAAATTGATTTTGGTGATATATTTTCTCCTGTTGCAAAGTTAGCTTGTATTAGATTACTTTTATATGTTGTTGTTGCTTTTGATTTTTGAGGTAGAGAAAATGGAGTGAAGACAACATTTCTTCACAGGGATCTGGAAGAAGAGATCTACATGAAGAAACATGAAGGCTTTGCGGTGAATGGTAAGAAAGAAATGGTATGCAGGTTAAAAAATTCTATGTATGGGTTAAAATAGACACCAAGGATGTGGTACCAAAAATTTAATACATATATATAGGGACTTGGCTTCACCAGAAGCAAAGCGAATCACTGTGTGTATTTTAAATTAATTGGTGCATGTGTTATTTATTTGATCTTGTATGTGGATGATATGTTGTTGATTGGAAATGGCAAAGAAATTATCCAAGATTTGAAGACCCAATCGCCCTCCAAATTTGGCATGAAGGATCTTGGTGTTGTGAACTATATTTTCGAGGTGTAAATTAAAAGAGATTGGGCAAAGAGGAAGCTCTGGTTAAACCAAAGGAAGTATGTCGAGACAATATTGCATAGGTTTAATATGCAAGATAGTAAGCTAGTGAAGGTTCCTATTCCTGTAGGTGTAAAGTTATCTACTGAACAATGTCCAAAGACACAAGAAGAGGAAGAGGGCATGTCCCGTGTTCCATATGCAAGTGTAGTTGGTAGCCTGATGTATGCAATGGCTTGTACAAGACCATACATTGCACATGAAGTGGGAGTATTGAGCAGGTTTATGTCAAAATCAGGGAAGAAACATTAGACATCAGTGAAGCAGGTTTAATGTATTTGCGTGGCACTAGTGATTATGGTCTATGCTACCAAGGAAGACCAGGATTGGACAGAGTTTTGGACATTCGTGGCTTCGTTGATGCAGACTAGGTTGATGGTCTGGATCACAAAAGATCTACAAGTGGGTATGTGTTTAACCTATTTGGAAGAGCAGTCAGTTGGATGAGAAAGAGATAGTCTATAGTGACACTTTCAACTATAGAGGCAGAATACATGTCAACCACTCATGCAAACAAGGAAGCAGTTTGGTTGTAGATATTGTGTTCAAGTATGGGGTTAGTACAACGAGCTATAAGGATAGATTGTGACAACCAAAGTGGAATTTTCTTGGCAAAGAACCCTACTCATCATTCAAAGACAAAGCAATTAATGTTTAGTATCACTTTGTGAGGGATATGGTTGAGGACAAAAAGATATTGTTGGTAAAGGTGGACACTTTGAAAAATGTTACAGATGCATTGACGAAGTATGTGAGCAGTGAGAAGTTTTCTTGGTGTAGAGAAACAATGGGCATTGTAGGGCTGGACCAATGACTAAGCTCTCCTGTGACCCCCTGTGTGGAAAAGAAAACAAGAAGCGCGAGAATGTTGGGTGTGTATTATATTCTTTCCATGACTAGTCACATGCGCGTGAGGTTTATAGGGGGCAATAGCCCCCCTGCACGAGGTCCAGGGCAACGCCCCAAGATTTTTTTTTCCTATATATATGCGGACCCAAGGATGAGGGGCAAACCCAAGGATGGGGGGAAAACCCAAAGATGGTGGCCATACCTATCGATGGTTTTGTGCATAGGTTTTGCACATGGTTTTGGGGATGATGGTTTTATGCCCATGGTGTTTTGTAGATTCGGTCAAGGGAACTACGATTATGTTCTAATCCAGGGTTAATGGATTGGGGTTTATGAATTCTTCAGCATGTATATATATGTATTGTAACATTCAAAGGAACATAATGAAAAATTAATCTGGTAGTCCCAGTTTTGGGATCCAGGGGAAATCTTTGAGTATTTGTTTTATGTTCTTGCTATTGTATATTTTTTGTTTTAAGAATTCATTTGTAGGTAATTTTTGTATAGGGTTAAAACCTACACCATTGTCCTAGAACATGGGGTTGGGTATAAAAGTTATCCTGTTGAAAATATATCTCTTGCAATCCATTTTGGCTCCTTTTAAGAGGTTTACTCACCTATTAATTCATTGGGTAGTGATTCTTGAGATTTTGAAACACAATTCGGCTCTAGACATGGAGCCCTGACCATCCAATCATCCTTTTTTCCCCGATCATTTACACATTAGTCCAAATTTGAGGCAGAATGTTACAATTAGAAAGAAGCGGGGGGAAAAGCAAAATAAGTTTTCTTTTGGAGATCTTGCTTCTTCTGCCTTGGCCATAACTTATTAGAGGTTCTAGATCCTCTCATACTTTCTTCCTCTACGGATTCTGTCCCCTGAGCGCTTAGAGATACTTTTCCTGTTAAGAATCCCCCCACCCATGAAAATTACGTCCTTAAACATTCGAGGCATGGGGAATCCCCAAAGAGATTATCCCTGCGACACTTGATTAAGATTTAATGGCCTGTAATCATCCTTATATATGAGACCATGGTGTCATAGGAAAAGGCATGGGCATACTTCTTAAAATATGCCCTGGATGGAGAGTCTGTGCGACAGATGTCCCAGGACATTCTGGTGGTTTGGCTACTTTATGGAGTCCACAAGTCATTAATTTTTGGGCTTATAAATCTTTTGTAGGAATTATTCGATTGGGTTTTGCTAGGGGATCCAAAACTTGTTTTCATATGTTAAATATATATGCTCAATATTCCTCTAGGAAGGTATTTTGGGATCGTATAGATTGTAGTGGTTTGCTGAAGATAAGACATCTTATATTGGTAGGTGACCTAAACTTGACTGTGGTAGCCGACGAAATTTGGGGCACTAAATGAAAAATGGACCAAATGTGGGAATACTTTAAAGAACTAATTGGACAAAACCATTTAGTGGACATCCTTTCGGACCCTAAGTTTCATACCAAGCGGAACGGTCATACAATTTTTGAAGGAATTTCACAAAGATTTAACTGTTTTTTAGTCCACGAAAACTTGGCATGTTGCGATCATGGGTTTCACTTATTTTCTATCAGATCATGATCCAATTTTCCTCCATTGGCGTAGGTATTGTGATAGTAGGGAATTACTTTATTTAATCATTCTTAGCTCAAGGACATGGATTTTTAAAATTTGGTCAGTGATACTTGGTCAAAAAATGCAAATTTTCTAGGGTCCTCTAGGATGGATCTAGTTAGTTGTAAACTTATCAATTTGAAAAAGGTGGTGAGAAGATGGGAACGTGAAAAAAAGAGGAACAACCAGGGAAAATTTTAAGAACCACCCTAAATTTATTTGTATAATAAATGGGCTAATCCCCATGATACATAGGAAAAGTGGGAGGCGATTTTATCAATAATATAATATGTATATATAATTTTTTTGGCGAATCTCTCACCAGATTATATTATCTTGTACAGTGATGGAGAACCTTTCACTGAATTATAAAATGTTGTAAGATCTTGGCAAATCTTTTACTGAATAATAAAACATTGTGAAGTGTTGGCGAATGTTTTGTTAAAGTATGAAACCATATATGATAATAAGAAAACATATTCATTAAATTGTAATATATTAACACACATGTTTGGAAAAAAGAAACATAATTTTCTCTTCCTACAAACAATGTTCCAAGTTTCAGTGGTCGTGTTTGTCAAGGTTCTTACAATGCACTCTCATATCCTTCTACTAGTTTTGATAATATTCCACAACAAAGTTCTTGTAGGTGTTGATATTGACAACGAGTTCTGTCAAGGTAGGAGAGATTAATCTTTTCTCTACAACTTTTTTCAAGCTACCACTTTTTTTAGGTTATTAAATATCTTTCTTATTCCATAGACTCCAACTGCGAGATAAAAAAAAAAACAGATCAAGTTTGTTTACCCCAACACGCCAACAAGTAGCAAGCCCCAACTATATTATATAAGAAAGTATTAGGTATCCCAAAGGCTTGAAGGGGATCTAATTGAAAGAGGTGACCATTGTGAGAATCCTTCCAATCAATATATGAATATATAAATGTAGATTTATTATTATTTTAATTGGAAATCTTCCATTAAATAATAAAATTTAATTACGTCTCTCCTAATCTAAATTGCTTATTAGCATAATTCACTACCCTCATAGGTCTCGCATTTTTTAATAGCGTTGTAACATGTAGATTAATTTCCTTTTTGGTGAACAATCTCCACCTTTTAGGAAAATATGGTGCAGTGGCTTCAACCCCTACAGATCATTAGGACAAACTAAAAATAGCACAGAAGATGAAAGGTTGTACAAACCAGCTTATTTTTCAAACAACTAATCCAACATCAGTACCTAAACTTTTTCAAGAAGATATCATATTGAGAATGTTTGAAAAATGGTGAGAAATCTTCTGCGAGGGTGCTACGGAAAGAGTAATAAGGTTTCATTGTTTTGAATTTTTTTTGTTAAACCAGAAAAAGTTAAAAACCAATATTAATGGAGATATTGGTATTTTTTACTAAATTTTGTGAAGTGACTAAATGTAGCTTTTTTTTTTTTTTTTTTTGAGTAAAGACTGTTAAACACACATGGACAGCAAGACAATGTGAAAGATAAAACATGCAATACATTTTTTATTAACAGAAGATATACATTTATAGTACATTATGTGACTCTTGGGTTTCAAATCCCAAGGTCTCTTGGACTGCTTTTTTCCATTCAACTTCCACACTAACCATTTAGGATTAGGTGTCCAACAAAGACTATTCTATTATGTATAAATAAAAGAGGAAAAATATTTACAAAGAGGTTGGAACCTCTGAGGGGGCTAAAGCCTGCCCTCTGCCAAGAAAACTTCTGCCATCAGCTCTTAACTGATTGTTTACATAGATAAAAACTGAGAGCCCTGGACTCTGTAGAACTAGACCCCACCACCAAAAGGCAAAAACAAGATGACGATGGAGAATTACATTGAAAAAGACTGACGTGGACCTCAGTGGCAGCATTAAACCGCTTAACAAAAACCACCAGTTTATCGGACCGCCGTCGACCAGCGAGCGGTTTCCGTATGAACGAGCCCGATGAAATCTCCTGTTGACGCGTGGCTCTCGACTGACGTCATCCTTTCTGACTTTTCGGGACGTAAAGTTCCGCCAAAAAGAGCCTCCCGAAATCCTCCACCGCCGTCCGATCTGCTCCATCAATCTCCGCCGTTGATTGATTCTGCCTGAGGTGGTAACTCTGCATCTTCGCTGTTGGCTTTGCACGGAGAGCTGACCCATTCTATCATCACATTGTCTTCAACATCCATAATATTGCGACCAGGAGGCATCACCGGATACAGAACAGTTCCAGAGAACTGTGCCGGTGCACAAAAAATGACCTCCTCGTGTGAAGAAGTTTGTTGAAGACGCACATCCTCTTCATGACCTTTATCCTGCTGCCCCTCTGGAAGAATGGGGATATCCTCTACCCCGCCTCCTTGAGAGTCCTTAGAATTCTGTGAGAGAGTCCTGTCCATTGAGTGTTCATCAGAGCCAGGGAGGTCATCTTCTTCCTCAGAGAAGATGACCGTGATAATAGCAGAGATAGTAGGCTTGTTTAGCTTGCTTTTAAAAGTGAAACGGGAGGTGTGGAAAGAACTGGAGAGGGACGGACCAGAGTGGTCGGAAGAAGGAGAGGCTGGCGAGATAGAAACAATCGGGGAGATGCGTCGAGGAACAAGATCTCTTCTTCCTCTAACACCCCCCCGTGTGCCTGAATTTCTGCTCCTCCGGGGATTTCCTCGAGGTCGAGCCATACCAGCAATGATTGATAAACTAAGAGGACAAAAGGTTTGGATGAGGAAGAAGAACGCCCCACCCCAATTTGAAATGAGCCGTGGATAACAGTACTCAGAGTAGAAAGTGCCCAGAGAAAGCACTCCACAGATAAAAAACAGAACCTCGAAATTTATACCAGAATTGTCTGAATGATTCCCACCCTCAGCCCAAACAGCTTCAACAGACTCCGTGACCCGACCAATTGCAGTTATATACCCAAGGAAAAAACAATGACCATACCAGATGCGAGCCAGAAGAACCGTGATTAAATGCTTGAGGCTGGCCTGATGCGGTCTTCGATGGAGCCCTGATGGCTTCCAAATGCTTAGCACTGCACCTAACTTCTGTGAACCAAATCGACCTGGAGTATCTCTGCTAGAATGAGCCAGAGAGAATGTCGAGCTCTGGGCAATTAAATTAGATCATATGCTCATCATCCTGAAGTATTTACTCCGCATGCTGTGCACCCAATTCCTCATTAATGGGACTTAATGCGCTGCCAAAAGTCGCCTACTTGCTCTACGATGGTGCCCAATGCCGGCGTCGCTCGTATGGGCATTAACTGCTCATAATATCACCCGCATCCGGGTGACTAAATGTAGTTTTAACCATGCACCTTAAGATGTTTTACAATATAATTTCCTATGTCTATTTAATATTTTCATTATCATAAAAGCCAACCTATATCCATATTAACTCCACATCTACCACTCTTAGGGGGATGAAATCTATTTATCCCTCTGAGCACTCGGTGGACCCAGAATTAAGATGGATCTAAGATGATAGAATTTCCCCTTTAAATAGTCTATGCTCACATGAATACCATGGTATTACCATGGGTCAATAACATGGGTTATCATAAACCTAGAGCTTAAAAATTACTATTAGTAATTTATAAAAATTAATAAAATTAATAATTGATTTTTATTTTATTTTTTATTTTAACCAGGTTAAAATGTTTAACATACATTAAATTACAACATCCATTTTTACTCTTGATCCACCAAGCCCCGAGAGGGATCAAATATTTTTTCACTCTATGCTAGTTTGCATATCACGATATTTGATCCCTCTTGGCGCGAATGTTCGCCCTTAGGCGAAATTAAGGGGTTTTAAATTTTTAGTGGGCAAATATTTTGTATCATAGTATATTTTTACAAATCGCCCCTAAGGGATTGCAATTAATGAATTAATTGCGATCAATAAAATACATAAGGAGTTATTAGATCTTTCTAGATCAGAATACTTCTCAGTTGCACAGAAACAAAAGGCATTAGCACTTGAAGGGTGCAAGCATAAGATTCTAAGTCTACAAGAGGAGGAATGGCGGCTTAAAATCCGTGCGATATGGGTTACAGGGGGTGACAAAGATTCAATTTTTTTTCATAATTTTGCCACAAAAAGGAGAAGGGAGAAATTTATTTGGGAATTGAAGGACGGCAAGGGCAGATATATAACAACAAAAAAGAACTTGAACAAGAAGGTGTTTGATTCTTTGATAATCAATATCGTGCTAGGGTAGGGGTGGATATAGAGAAACAACTAGAGATCATTCAATTATATCCAAAAATGTTCAATGAAGAAGAAAGTGATATTATTGGACGCAAATCACTTCTGATGAATTGCATTTGGTATTAAAGTCATCGGCGAGGGACAAGAGCTCAGGTCCATACAAGTGGTCGGTAGAACTACTCTTATGTTTCTTGGATATCATGGGGCCGAACCTTCTATTAATGGAGGAGGAGTCACAAACCACTTGTTCTATCTCTGGTGCATTAAATGCTACTTTCATCGCACTTATTCCGAAAGTCTCCAATACAACAACTTTCACAGACTATAGGCCTATCTCTCTATAATACAATATATAAATTAATTTCTAAAATCATTGCATCCCAAATAAAAGCTACTCTGACAAAATTCATATCTCTTGAATAATTTTGCTTTTTGGCGAATCAACAGATTCAGGATGCGGTGGCTATAACACAAGAATGCTTACACTCTATCAAAGTTAAAAAAAAAGGATGTGCACTTACTAAAATTAGATTTCTAAAGCATAATATTGTGTTGACTAGTGCTTTCTAAAATTGATTTTACTAAAGATTGGTCTTTCAGTGTGAGTTGTTGATTGGATCATGACATGTATCTCTTCAGTGAATTTCATAGTTTTAATCAATGGAGTTCCTTCTTGCTTCTTTAAGACCTCGAGAGGTTTAAGGCAAGTTTTCTCACTCTTCGCTCTCTTATTCTTATTGGTCATTAATGGTTTCAATAGGATAATTTTGGAGGCTCACCCCTGTGGAAGATCACTAAGAGCATATCCATCACTCATCTTATTTTTGTGGATTATGTTCTTATCCTAGGGGAGGTTTTGGTTTCAAAATGGAAAATTTTATATCAGACTATTTATTCCTTTGGTGATGCAACATGTCTCTATATGAGAAAGTCCAAATCCATGCTGATTGCAACGATTTTGGATGAGGCCTCGATAATGGAGATTACACAAATATTTACTATCAAGGCGACTCTAATGGATAGTGACTTTAAGTACCTCATTTTCATTATGAAACCAAATAAGTATGGTATTAAACACTGGGAGTGGACGATTGAAAAAATCAAACAAAAGTTGTCGTTATGGTCACACAAATGGCTCAATATGGGGGTGAGATTAGTATTGGTTCAGTCAGTTTTACAGAGCATCTCGGTGTACTGGATGCATCTTTATATGCTGCTAAAATATATCATTAAGAGGATCAATTCATATATATCTAAATTTATATGGGCAGGTAGTGGGGATGCCAAGAAGTTCCATCTAGCTTGGTCGAAGGAAATATATCTATTGAAGGAGGAAGGGGGATGGGGTATAACAAACACTAAACTATTAGGGTGGGCTTCGCTGGTAAAGAGTCTATGGCGCGCCTTAAATGGACTTGGTATATGGTAGATGATCATTAAAGAAAAATACATAAAAAAGTAGTCTTTCATGGAGTGAATAAAGGGAGGAATGCAGGTCCCATTCTTGGTTTCTAATGTTTGGAACAATATGATGTAGTAAAGCACTAGTTGATAGGGAATATGCGATGGGAGATTGGAACAGGCACACATGTGGAGATTGGTTTGGAACCCATCAAAGGTTTTTATGGGTATCATACTTTGTTTGCCTCACTCATCAAGTATATTCATAATCTGGACATTTATTTTTTAAACGAAATATATGTCTCTCATGTTTCCATCACAATGACTCCTTCATGGCCATGAGCTTGGGAAGTTGGTTTAAGTGGTGAGCTGGCATTTTCATGGGATATGTATGTCATAACTTAGCCATGAAAGGTATCACTTTGACAAAAAGTGATGACATTCTCTCGTGGGATGGCAAATCTATTTCAGGTCAAATGTTAGCAAAGGAGGTATATAATTATATCTCGCAAGTCCAACAACCTTTAGTGGATCGAAGTTGGTTCTGAAAATTCTGGAAGTGGAAACTTCCCCTTAAACTTATATGTTTTGGTTGATTAGTGTGGGAAAACAAAATATTAACCTAGGACAACTTATGCAAGAGAGGTTTTATTGGCCCGTGGAGGTGCTATGTGCAAAACAAATCTGGAAGACACGATACATCTTTTTCTAACATTTCCATTCATGGTTTCCATTTGTACTGGTGTATTGAAAATCTTACAAATTACTGCAGAGTGGAATTCTACTTCAAGAGAAATTGTTTATGGGAATGGATCTCGATTTACAAGGTATATTGCACTCTCCTTTTATACATCTTCTGGGGCATCTGGAGAAGTAGGAATGCTCTCATATTTGAGGATTCTTTTGTAGACACCAAGCTTATTTGTATGAAGATTACTGCATACTACTCAGAAATTGGACTAGTTTTTAAAAAGGCTTCATCGAGAATTATAAAACCGATGGACGTTTGGAGTAGATATCCAGTGGTTTTCTTTGATGGGGAGGTTTGCAAAAATGTGTGTGTTTGTGGGGCGTATATAATCATAGAATCTGTCTCTTATTATAACTTTTGTTGGTATAGTGGGGCAGGTTCTAATACTTTATGAGATTATTACTCTATGGAGGGTTCTTTTCTATGCTAAATGGTTAGCCATAGAGTCTATATATGTCTTTGGAGATTCCAAAGTGGTTATCAACTAGGTGCAGAAGCAGCATTCTCTTGAACCTCGCATGCTTATAAATTGGATGAAGCGCATTAAAATGCTAATTGGTAGTTTTCAAGGGCTAACCTTTTCTCATCTATACAAAGAATAAAACGTTGTTGTCAATGCAAATTATCCAAGGAAGGGTGAAACAAATAATCTCGGGAAATCTCATTTTTTTTTCTTTTTGTTTATGGTACATCCATTTTTTTCCAGTCATCAGTTTTTTGTGATTAAGTGATGTAAGGGATGTTAACATGTCAACTTGATAGACTACTTTTTGTGATAGATTTTAAATTTGTATTATGTAAGACTATATGTATATAGGCTCAAACAAGTAAGATGTACACTGCGGCTATATAATGGAGGCCATACAATACTAGGTTGAACTTAGATATAGCTTGTTTTAGAACATGACATATTTTGCTTATGCAAACATCTTTTTATTAATAGGAAGTATGATGGTTTTTTCTTTTTGAAAAAAAGTGTAGTGGTTATAGCCCATGACTAAGCTAATATCATGATGCAAAATTTTACAAATATTTTTATGATTTAGGGCAGGTTGCTTATTTGGTACACATTGATATATTTAATAAAGATTGTAATTTTTACATAGTTTCCCAATAATGAAAGTATAAGAAATATTACAATAAGAGTTTCATTTTCACAAATCATAAAAATATTAATGAATATAAAAGAAAGGATAAAATTAATTAATATCAATATAACAAAAATATATAAAAATTTGAAAAAAAATGATATTATTTTATAATTATAAAATTTGTTAACAATTATAACATTTATTTTAGATGGATGGTGCTTAAGAGTGGGCACTACGCCCAACATTGACATGACAAATTTAATCATTCAAAGGTGCAAAGTATGAACCACTTGGCATACAACATGCCTCGATATGTTCCAACATTTTGTTCATGGTAATGGCTCAATCACCATTACTCCACTGCACAAAAGCGTACACCTCTCAATGGATGGACCATGAGGCACATAATCACCTTACTCATTTCATAATTGGGCATGAATTACATTAGGATTTGCTCCATCATCACGCCAATAGGGAGAACATCATCATGAATGTGTCAAGTTATATAAATAATGGCCAAGGTAGTGGCGAAATCTAGAACTCTTGGTTTGATTGCACTCCACCTTTTCTGGGATCTCTATTAAATAGTACAATTAACTGCTTTTATAAGTATCCTTCGTAGTATTTTTGGATTCGAGGTCTTTGTCCTTACAAATTTCTGCAAACTCAAACCAAACCTCTTAAGAATATTAATTATGCTAGGCATCGTCGTCCCTCAGATAATACACATCATTGTTTCCTCCAGTTGCAACTACTTCCACTTCCTCTATTTCTTGGTCATCCTCTCATTGTGGTTCAAGATCTCTATTTTTATTGCAATGCTTGGTCTCTTAGCTTCTCCTTGTCACATGTTTATCCTTTCCTTTTGGTTGTTTGGGTTTTGGTTTATTGCCTCTCCTTTTGGCTTTTTCCTCATACTATTCTGCAACAAAGTAGGGGCAATCTATCTTGTTTTATTGGCCGACTGCATACTACCACTTTCATTGTAGCCCTGCAACTTGGCATTCTTTTCCATAAGGATTTCTCTTTTGTCGTGGAGATTTTGTTGTCAAATTGAAGGCATTTTCGACTGCCCTTAGTGACTTCTTTGCCGACTCCATGTTGTGTCCCACCCTAGGTACAATTATGGTTTACAATGATTTTGTGTTTGTCTTTATCTTTTCTAGTATTTGCTATCTTGTAAATCAATCATATGTAATAGTCTAGCAAAGTCAATTGTATCTTATTATTTTGTTATTTGACAGATCTTTAATAATCTCAAACTTTTGAATTTCTACTAGTCTTGTTGGTTTCTTTTCAAACAAAATAATAATTACACATTTTATATTAGGTAATCTTTTACTACTTAATAAAAAAATGCCTAACTTTATAAAAAAATTAAATATATTTATGAACAACAAATAAGCCAAATCAGTAAACGGATAAATTTGAAATGAAAAATAACACAATTTATTTGAAATGAAAAATAACACAATTATTCTGAATATAGCATGTTTTTCATTATGTCAAAACTGTAGATACGTTCTCCACTAAAATACCAAATGTGAATTACACAACCTATTCATATTATATATTTCTTTATTTTTTATTATTTTCAAAAATAAATTTTGAAATAGAAATTCTTTATACTAAATTGTAAAACAACATTTTATATATCAATTTTAGTATCTAATTTTAAGGAAATTTTAAAATTAAATAAATATTATTATAAAAAATATTAACCTAAATAAATTATAAAATCAAACCATTAAAAATCCATAAAACAATATGCATTTTTTTATAAACCAGCCCTTCTATACCATGCATTTACTCATAAACCAGCCATTCTACACTGCATTTATTAATAAACAAGCCATTCTTCAAGAGCCTTCTTCTTCAAACTGATTTACAAAGTTATATTTATTCTGTGTGCAATCATGCATTCTACAGCAAGATATGAGATGTGCATTTACTCATAAACCAGCCATTTTACACTGCATTTATTAGTAAACAAGCCATTCTTCTTCAAACTGCTCTACAAAGTTATCTTTATTTTGTGTGCAATAATGCATTCTACATCAAGATATCAGATGTGGATTATGGAAGATACCAACATTGTGCATTTATCCATAAATCACTCACTCCTCATAACCGTGTCCAAGTTGACCTACAAAGCTTAAATTTATTATGAGTCATGCATTCACCATGAAGCAAATACAGTCATCCATAACCCCAAACAGTTCTAGCTCATTTTATTTCCTTCATCATCATGATTCCCTATGTTCCCTCTCTGCCATGTGGGTTACTTCTCTGCACATAAAAGAGGAAAAATTGCAACGCTACACTGCAAAGATTCAGACAAACCCACAGACCAGATAATTGTTCTTGCCATGGCTTTAAGGTTTCAAGATGTGAAAGATATTATAAAAGAATGCAAAATTATTAGATAATATACAATTTGGATATACACTAATTTCAGTACCTGCAAAGAATAAAATGCTATCATGAATGGCCTGTTCTTTTGGCAAAGAATAGAATGCTGTCATGAGTGGCCTGCTGTTTCTGGGTAGCTGTGGCCTGCTAGGCTGCGGGATTTTGAGCCTGCAGAGGCCATTGAAACAAGATTTTCCCTTTGATGTAATGCTAGTTAGCCCTTTGAGTTGCATTGGTACGTAGGCCTCTTCTTCTGTTTTCCTGATTTGAACGGACATGGGGGTTGAACAGGTAGCAGCATGCAGTTATACTGAATGCAGAGGGAGCTTGTGAGGGGCAGCAAGGTGGAGGGGTTGAGAGTGATGTGAGTGAGATAGTTGTGTTGGAGGTATAAGATTTGAATATCTGCAGAGAGAAGCCTGTTGGTGAATACATCAGGGACTGCCCCTGTGAAATGGTTATTATTGAGGTACAGACTCCGGACGTAGGCCAGCAGGGGGGAGACCTGACCTGTGAGGAGATTATAGCTGAGGTCCACCGTTGGGATATTGACTTGAACTTGGGGCACAATGGTGCCAGAGAAAGAGTTTCTCTGCAATTGAAGAGATGTGAGAGGGAAACTGAACAAGATGCCAGGGATGTCGCCACTGAACTGATTGAAGCTCAGATCAAGATCACTGAGACTTTGTAAGCTGGAGAGCTTTTCAATGTTGCCACTGAGCTGATTGTTTGAGAGGGAAAGATAATGGAGGGAATTGGGTAGAGAAGGCAGGCTTCCTGAGAGCTGATTGTGCTTAAGGTCCAGCCGATTCAGATTGGACATGAAGGTGGGGATTGAACCTGTGAGTTTGTTGTGACAGAGAATGAGAATTGACAAAATGGGCAGCTGCCCAATATCCTGGGGAATCTCACCCACAAGCTGATTAAAGCTCAAGTCCAATGTCCACAACTTCTGCAAAGCACCGAAGCAGGGAGGAATAGTACCTGATAGTAAGTTTTTGCTCATGCCCACAAACCGGAGCTCCTTGCACTGCCCCAGAGTCTGTGGTATCGGCCCTGCAACGAAACCTGGGACTAATGTGAGCTCTTCCAGGGACGAAAGACAGCCGAGAGCCCCATCCAGCTTGCCTGTGAGCCCTGCAGCACCTGCAGATGCATCGCCTAGATTGAGTGCCACAACTCGGTCTGGTCCACCCTGTGCGTCACACAAAACTCCAGAGAAACTGCAAGGGTCGGAGGAAAAATCCCATGACTTGAAGAAGGTTGAGCCTGGCATGTCGTCCAGGCTTTTCCTGATGGATTGCAGAGCTAGAAAATCAAGTGGGTCTAGCATTGCCTCTGACGACCATATCACCATTTCAAGAAGTAGCAGTGCTAACGCTGCTTTCATTAACTTATTCACCCCAATCGTCTCCAATTCCATAGCTAAAAATATAATGTTGTTTCTCAATTGACCAAACTCAAAGCCCAAATGGGGCCCAAGTTCTCTCTGTAACTTAGATGTCTTCACACCATCACAGTTCCTGATCTTCTCAACTGAGGGAAGCTCAAATAGGCAATGGAGTCTGTTCAATCCTAGAGAAAACTGAAGGCCCACCATAAATCTAATGAAATGATCCTTGCTTTCCCGTGTACATTCAATGTCACTTTCTGTGAAACACCATTACAGAAGAAAGCAGCGGTTCTCCGTCCCCTTCTCGTGCAAACCATAAATGAAAGCAGCTCTTCTACTCTTTTCTCAAACCTTTCCTTCCACGCTAAGCCATCGATTACCCCAACTACTCATCTCCCAACGCAAAAACCAAACCACCAATCACTAAATTTATCATTTCGGAGCCACTTGTCGCTAAATAAGCTCTAATGTTCATACCCGATTACGCCAAAAGCATAACCCAAAATCTCTGCTATTATTATGGCTTGAGCGAGAAATCCCACATTGCCCAGGCTGCCAACGGTCTTCCGAGCCTGGCTCCCGAAGCTAATCACGATCCCGCCACCTCGGCAAGTGAGATGCAGCGCTACAAAGAATCATCCGGTAAATGATACCGTTGGGGCATTGCCACGTCATCATAAGTAATACAAAAATCGCGGAGTTACTGTGGAATTGTCTCCCAACCATGAGGCATAGTGTCCACGTGAGCTTCTAATGCCACTCAATTTTTGTTAAAACCATACATGAACGTTTAGGTTTGCAGGTCTGGAATTTTTTTTAATAGAGAAATTACTCATATCTCTCTCACGTCAAGGTCAACAATAATATTAATACTATTATATTATTAATTATAATTAATAAAATCCCATGTTCTTAAACATTAAACATGGGATTCTGTTCCTCATCATTACTTAAATTAATGTAATCCAAGACCTCCTTACCTCCCACATCTTCTAGAATATTTAAGCGTGGGTAAATCCACCACCAAGTCAAACTATTAGATCAAAGAAGCTAGGCAACTAGGAATGAGGTTGCAATAATAAAACCCATGTTGGGCATGCAACTTTTAGAATTTTTAACCATGGGTAAATCCACCCTAAGTCAAACCATTAGACCAAAGAATCTAGGAATGAGGTTGTAAGAATTAAACCTATGTGAGCGGATGGTATTTGTGAAGCCCCGTCCTTTTATTATAGGGTTAGAATTTGGCCCATCTTTCTTTTATTGGGACAATTAAAGTTCATTTTCCAAAGCATTTTTTTTTAAGCTACTTATTTTTCCAAAGAGCTTTCCATCTAGATAATTGGTTTCTTTTTTGAATTCATCTTATGTCCAAATTTAATATGGATAATCTAAGTGATTTTTTATTTACTAATTTAAATTATTCATCATAATCTAAGTGATTTTTTATTTACTAATTTAAATTATTCTTCATGGAAATATTATAGGGTGGATGTACTTAAGAAGTAAAAGACTTCATTAGATTATTTTAAGAAAATAAATTACTTTCATTTATGTTTCGAAGAAATCCAAAATGGATATTGAAAATCAGAAAGCACATGGAGTAATGGTAATTTCTATCTCTAGTGATTTATGGTTTCATTTTCAAGGAGTTGAAAAACATATTATACTTGGAAAAAACTAGAAAATGTATTTGGTAAACAAAAAGAGATTTGAGCCCTTCAACATGAAAACAAGTTAATTTATTTTAAATCTCAATGATTTCTCATACATTGAAGATTATCTATCTAAGTTAAAAAATTCAATAACATAGAAAAGAAGGATGAGCAATTGATATATGTTATTCTTGCTAAGCTTGGTTGTATCTACTTTTCACTTCACTATATGAGCTCTAGTGGTTGTTTACACACCACCCTATCTTGAAGATTTTTATAATTCTTTAATGCGCAGTGATCAACATTGTAGTTACATATAACAAAGCCTCAGTGGCCCAAAAAAAAGATAAATCCAAGCATTTGAAGAAACAACATCCTTTTAACAATAAGCAAAACAAGTGTCCTAAACCTTCTCAACTAGATCCTCCTGCCAATGGTGACAAAGGGACAAAGTTAAAAAGTAATAAAACTAAGCGACATTGTAGCTTGTGTGGGAAAAATAATATCTAGGGTCTAAATGTATTAAAATGAAGGAGGCCTTAGAAGCAACAAGGAAGAAACACAATAACAATCTTGGTTCTTATTTTTCTCATCAACATGCATTTTCTACTTTTAGTTTTTCCTTCCATGTGACATTGACTTCTTCTAAAGAGTGTACTATCAGTTGTAGAATTTTCCAAGTTTTACAGGTGGTGCATGCAGTCAAAGAAGGGCTTTTCTAGCTAATGCTAATTCTAATCCTTGATTATTAATTGCATGGCCCAAATCCCAAGCATATTGAGTCTTTATTTTCTTTCGGAGCATAAAATAACCCCTCCTACTCCTACCACTCCTTCAATATTCATTTGTTATAAATTTAACTTAAAATTAAAAATCACTCTTACAGTAAGAAATCCAAAATAACAATATATAAGTTTAAACTTTTACTTTAATTTTTTTTCCAAAATCCCTACCCTAATATCCATTTGTTAACCTAAAGTTAAAGTTAACAAAACAATCTTACAATATGATGTTGAGGAAACAATATTACAATATGATGTTGAGGAAATTTGCAATAGCCATTTGTTATAAGTTTAATATTTTATTTTTCAAAACTTCAAACATGATGTATTCAATATTAAACTTACTTATTAATATGGTGTGTCTCCTTATCCAAAAGGGTTAAAATATATACTTTGTCTTAAGAGGTACCCTGGTTTGATTTCTGTGATGTCTAACTAAGGAAGGTGAGGAACACGATTTCTTCAATCACATCCCCTTTGTTTTATTCATTTATACGAATGTTATCATCTGTAAATCATAATATTGTATTTCCAGGTTTTGGAGGCTTACTAGGAGTGCTTTATGTAATTTTAGATATCTCATCGACACCCGATGATATGATATATCTAAGTCAAAATATTATATGTTTGAGTAAGTGAGGATATTTCTATGTTTGAGTAAGTGAGGATATTTTTCTAATGAATAAGGGCGTGAAGTTAAATTTAAAAATGGTTTCATGGTTAGGTGGAGAGTTTTGGTTTCCAAATCAAATTTAAAAAATTAAATAATATAATTTCATTATTATATATATATTATTTTTTTTCCAGTAAAAATATATACTTTGTCTTAAAAGGTACCTTAGTCTAATTTCTATACTGTCTAACTTACGAAGGTACTGTTATGTGGGGAGTTTTGGTTTCCACAAATTAAATTTAAAAGGTTAAATAATATAACTTCATTATTAAATATATATATATATATATATATATATATTTTTTTTTTTTTTTTTTTCCAACTAAAATATATACTTTGTCTTAAGAGGTACCTTAGTCTAATTTCTATGATGTTGTGATGTCTAACTTGTGAAGGTACACCATATGTTTAGGTCAAAATATTATATTTATGAGGAGGGGAAGATATTTTTCCTACTTAATATTGAATAAATATGTTATAAATACGTGTTGGAAGGTAAATTTTAAGTGGGGAGATTTGGTTTCCACAAATTATATGGTCTAATTCCCAACAAAATTATATATACTTAACTATATACGCCTAAAAACTGCTCCCAAATTTATTTGAAAAAAATATTAGAAATTAAATTTAAAAAATTAAATAATATAACTTTATTATTATTATTATAACGCAATTTTTTGAAAGTCTTTCCTGCGGGTTTTTCCTGTCGAAATCCAACAGGAATTTATTGGAATCGCAAGTTTGATAGCTAGTTTCTGCACAATGAAAGCGTCCC
This sequence comes from Pinus tabuliformis, assembly GCA_031772625.1. Lineage (NCBI taxonomy): Eukaryota > Viridiplantae > Streptophyta > Pinopsida > Pinales > Pinaceae > Pinus > Pinus tabuliformis. Next base: position 1,474,493,367 of record CM062820.1, on the reverse strand, counting down.
ATGGGTTTTTAAGGGTGCTGAATCCAAATATGCAGTTAAAAAACCATTTTAACTGCAACAAATCAAGATTTAACCTCAATTTCTTCCGCCGGATTCCGCCACCAAAATCTCCAAAAAATCACATTATAGACCACTCCTATAAATTTTTAATCAAAACTTTTGTTTAATTAGTATAGAAGAATCCAACATCCAATCATGCTTGTGCCCAAACTAGCAGGGCAACACAGAAGTACATGAATTCATTGAGCCGACATGATTTCTCATGCTCATGCACTCTGCGGGTTTGATCCACGTGCCTCACCAACTCCCCCTGGATCGATTTTATGATCGAACCTCTCAGGTAGTCTGCAGGTCCTACACAAATCCGAATCCCCCGGCATCATAATCTCCGATGAAATCATTTTTGCTTTCCCAGTGCACCATTAAATGCAGCTTTCTGCAAAACAGCTTAACGGAAGCCGCGAGGTGTCCTCCTTTCTCGTGGAAACCATAAGTTACAGACACTCTTTCACCGTGATTCACAAGCTTCTCACAGCTTTCTTCAACGCCAAGCCACCGATTCGTCAGAGTAATTATCTGCCGAAGGCCAAAGCCACCGTATTGTCGCTAAATAAATGCATACCGAGTACGCTAAACACCTAGCCAGAAGCTCCGCTATTTTAGCGTTGTTACCAACGGTCTTCCGAACCTGGATCCCGAGCCTAATCACAAGCCTGCCACCTCGGCAACTAAAAGCATTGAGCGACAATGCACCTATAAGGCCTCGAATCCACATGAGCTTAATGCTACTCGAATTTTGTGCACATCACGGTCTGGAAAAGACAACTCATTTTATGACTTTTGTGCACATCACGGACACATTTTATGACATTTTTTGTTTGGATGAAGGCCCACCATTGTATTATTTGTTTAATTTTATTTAATTTATGTATTTTTTTATTTTATGATATTCAATAATGTGCAATTTGTAATAAAACATTTAATGTTTGAGTAGGTTCATATATTTACTATTATTATAGATAAAAGTATATTGGTTTTACTTTTTTTATCCATGCATTTTATTGTTTTATAATCGTAAAATTGAAATTAATTATAATAAAAAAATTTCCCCAATTTAAATATAATAGTTATAGTAGATGAAATGACTTTTTAATGACATTTTTTTCTGGTTAATTTCAACCAAAATTCTGTAGAGATTTTTAAAAATTTGAGTTTAACTTGTTTAATACGTAGAATTCCACTGCCCCATTGCATTTTTCAAAATGCTAAATCTATTTATGCTTTCAAAAATGCATTTTAAACAACAAAAACTTACATTCTTTTTTGAAATTGTTTTGCCATTTTTATCATTAAGTTAGATTACGTGGAAATTAAACTTTTTAGATTTTGGTTTTTTAAAATTTCATATTATTAAATTTAATTAAAAAATTGTTGGAAATTGTAATTTTGAATTAATGAAATTTATAAAAAAATTAAACTTTTTATATTTGTTTTTTTTTAATTAATTTAATGAGCAAAATTTCATTGAAATTGCAAATTTGAATTAACTAAATTGTTAATTTTCTAATAAAAATAGAACAAATAACCTTGAATACTTATATTGCAACCATATATTACAATGTTATTATAATTATTTTGAGTTATTAGCAAAGGATAACCTAAATTTTGAAAAAACAAGTATATTAAACATAATTTTATTAGTAGAGTTTAAACATGTTAAGATTTGATTTTTTTTTTCATATTTTTCGGATCATTTTTTCTCAAAATTAAGTTAAAAATTTAGAAGAATTGTTGAAATTGCATGTGTGGATTGATTGTTGAGATTGCATAATATTAGTGAAGCAAGAATTTTTTAGTACATTGAATCTATTTATCCATTTAAAAATGTAATTTACAAAAAATTATATAACCATATTTTAATAATAATTAGAAGAAAAAAATCCAAATAATATAATATTTAAGCTTCTTCAATTTTGTTTTGTTTTTAAAAACAAAACTTGAATTTAATTTATTCACCTATTACTTCAAATTATTTAGTTATATTAAACCCTAAATTCAATTTTTTTTTAACCAAAACAAGAATTTTGTATTAAGTAAAGACCTATGGCTAGAACAAGCATATGATGTACAACATAATGAATACTACAGGGAAAGTTTCTTCAATGAATCTAAAAACCCATCCTTCTCCAAACAAAAGAAGAATAGGGGGATATACAATAATAAACTTTCTAAGACTTGAGCCTACTTATTCTTGAGAAGATGAGTAGGTTCTTAAAAATTTCTTGCACAAGATAATACAAAAACAAAACATTTTTAAGATTTAATCAAAACTGGCCCCCATTAGGATCATGAGAGGTACCATATTTTGGGGGTTTATTACTTCGATATTTTATGCTTCTTGTTAAAGGAGGGGAAGATCATTGTTTGCTTTGTAGAACATCTGAATAGGAAGGGGAAAAAGAGGAGGGATTAGCCTCCTTCTCTTCATTTGAATTGGCCTCTTCCTCCTTCTTATCTCAAGATCCTTAGAAGAAGTCTCTTCCTCGACGAGTGAAAAGATATTCTTTGAAGGCACTTGATTTGACTATGACTGATCTTCTCCACGATGCACATAATGTTGTCATTGATGACAACAAGATGCCATTGATGTCAAAGGGGGTGTATGAGAGAATAACAATACGACCTATCTTCATCGAGAGTAGTCAAAGGTGGTTGAAATTATTTGAGTTTGTGATGTAGTTATGATGTCCTAAAGCTCCTATAAACAACTTGGTTGTGTATGGCTCGTTGATACCTCTCCAACGATATGTCCTTCTGAGAAAATTCCTCCTAGATAAGAAGTTATGGCCAATTGAAGTTTCAGTATTAATTGAGGGATCAAACTTTAGGGAAAAAACCCAAATATTAAACTTGATAACTAGTGCACATGTTTAGAGTGGATCCACCATTGAATAGAGTCATCCACGGCCTAGGGCACGTAAAATTGCACACCATTTAATGTTTTTAAATGGTGTGCATCTTCTAGGCCAATCAATGGAACTCTTAACATTTCAACGACCATATGAGGTCAAAGCTGTGTGATGTTTAATCAACCCTATTGTCCCAACTAAATGAAGACACATGGCAGCATCCAGTTTGATGATGACATGGACCTATTGATGAAAGACACATGACACTGTTGCATAGTCAAGATGACACATCAACAAGATGACATCATCTCGATAATGTGGTGCCACTAGGAGTTTCCATGTGGCATGGTGATTTGGCACATTTTGATTAGCAGAAAGTCTGAAAAGAGGTGACACATGACACCCCTCATGAGATGCCATGTGGCATGATGATGTCATGCTGAGGACCAGTGACCCCTAGGTCACATGAGGGGGTCGCATGGTCATATGGGGTCAAATCAAAGTTGCTAAGGGTCGACCCAAAATCTTAGTCATATGGAAACTTCGAGAAGGGTCACATGGTCAACCATTGGTCGACCCTGTCTATTATACAATGTGTAAATTCTAGATTACAATCCCTAATCAATGTAGCATGCGGTCGATTTGACCAACTCCCGTGACACACACACACACACACATATATATATAGAATCTGAGGAGTGTGAAAGGTATTTGCTATGATTTTGTGAAGTTACAACTATGAAGTTTGTTCACGTGAGTGGTGGCTAGTATAGTTACATTGGTCCAATATTCCATCCACGTATGAGCGATACCAACTCTACTACACTGAGCTCAGAGGTCTGTTTATATGAATAGATAACCATGATGGAATTATTTTTTTCCATATGAGCAATGCCATTTACCCTGAGCCACAACTATATGGACAATCACAGTGGTTTTTTTATATGTATGAGCAATACAGAGGATCGTTTGTGTAAGAATTCAAGATTAAAGCCACTTGGATCAATGTTGAATATTATGGGCATGGTTAACTTGGAGGTAGTGCTATTACAATAAAATTATTGGTGCAACATGGTATTGTCAGGCCAAGCAGTAACTCCGCAAAGCAAAAACTGATTCGTGTATTATTCCATCAGGTAGGTCTTTGTTATATACAACAGGGAGAGACTGTTCAGTTCATCTCCCAATGACTATTCACATTTATAATTTAATTATTTACATAAATTCACCCAATCATGAGGATTAGGTGTCAACATTCCCCCCTTAATCTGAAGGGATGTTGGTGAGTCCAAGCATCGTTCTGAATCGTTCAAGATTTTCTCTTCCAAGTGCTTTGGTGAAGATGTCTGCAATTTTCTCATTTGTGGAACAATGACGGAGATGGATTGTTTTGGCCTCAACATGATGTCGAATTAGATGATATTTAGTATTGATGTGCTTCGTTCAATCATGGAACTTTGGGTTCTTGGCCAACTTTATTGCAGAGGTATTGTCAATCATGAGTGGAGTTGATTGTACTTGTTTTACCTGCAAATATTCAAGAATTTTCTTGAGCCACACAATTTCTTTTGTTGCTTCAGCTACTGCCACGTATTCTGCTTCTGTTGTGGAATTTGTTGGAACTGATTGTTTGTGTGATCTTCAGGAGACAGCTCCTGATCCAAGACTCATAGCATATCCTGAAGTAGATACCCCAGTTTCTTTGTCTCCATCGAAGTCTGAATCAGAGTGTCCAATCAAGCTGAAGTCGTCCACCTGTGTATACTTGATTCCAAAGTCTTGAGTTCCCTTCAAGTACCTTAGAACTCTTTTTGTAGCAAACCAATGTCCCTCACAAGGCTTTTGCATAAACCTGGAGTGGATTCCAATAGCAAATGAAATGTCTGGTCTGGTAGTAGTTAGGTAGTTGAGACTTCCTACAAGTTGTCTATACTTTGTTGCATCCTCAAATTCCTTTCCTTCAATAGTTTGAGCTTTAAGTTTTGTTCCATTGGAGTAGTAAGAGGATTGCACTCTGTCATGCCAAACCTGTTCAACAGATCTCCAACGTATTTCTTTTGAGAAAGAAATATGGACTTTGGACGTTGGGTTACTTCAATGCCAAGATAGTAATGAACATAGCCCAAGTCAGTCATTTCAAAACTTTTCCCCAATTCCTTCTTTATGGATGCAATGTAGCTTTCATTGTTCCCTGTCATCAAAAGATCATCTACATATACCACAAGATATACAACTATTTTTCCAACTTTCTTGACAAATAAAGTTGCATCATCAAGATCAAAATGTTTTAAATTGAGTTTTAGAAGATGCTCAGTTAGTTTTTCATACTAGGCTCGCGGTGCTTGTTTGAGGCCATACAAGGACTTCACAAGTTTGCATACTTTATGTTCATGTCCTTTCACAGCAAATCCTTCAAGCTGGGACATAAAAACATTTTGTTTTAGATCTCCATTCAAGAAAGCAGTTTTTACATCCATTTGATGGACTTTCCAACCGTTCTGAGCTGCTAGTGCAAAGAGTGTCCAGATGGTAGCCCATTTTGCTGTGGGGGAAAAAGTCTCCTCATAATCGACCCCTTCCTTATGTGCAAAACCTTTTGCCACAAGCCTAGCTTTGTGCTTGTCAAGTGAGCCATCAGCTTTATACTTGTTCTTGTAGACCCACTTGCAGCCAATTGGTTTGGTTCCTAATGGAGGATCAACCAGCTTCCAAGTGCCATTCTTTATGAGGGCATCATACTCCTTTTGCGTTGCTTCTTTCCATTCATCATGAGAAGCATCTTCTTTGAAGGAAGTTGGTTCAAAATCTGTAGACAAGTTTAATTCACAATCATAAGAAACATCCATATCAACAGGTGAATTAGAGTCATCTACATCACCTCCATTTTGCTGGTTTGAATTTCTGGTTCCTGTCTTTCCAACTTCATCAGGATGAACAATTTCAAGTGTCTTTGTCACCCACTTTGGGGGACCTTTTTTAGATGGTCCAGGCTTCTCCGTTGATTGAGTTGGGACTGAATCAAGATTGAGTCCCCCAATTCTGTCAATCACATCACTTAAAGTTTCATGTGCGAGAGAGTGTTCTTCAGAAGAAGATTCCACATGTTGATCTAGTATAGGAATCCCCCCTTCAAGATGTGGAATATGATTATCAAATTCTTGAAATGATTTTGCTTTTGCGAATCTATCCAAGCGATCAAGTTGCCGCTCAACAACATTGTCAGTTTTGGATGATTCAAGGAAAAATACATCTCTAGATACAACAAATTTCTTATTTACTTCATCATAGAGGCGGTATGCTTTGGAGGTGTTTGAATACCCCAGAAAGGTACACCTACGACTTCTAGCACCAAGTTTGTTTCTATGTACCTTTGGTATCAAGGCATAACAGGTGGAACCAAAGACCCTGAGATGCTTTACCGAAGGAACATGTCCATACCACATTTCATATGGAGTCTTGTTTCTTAAAGCATTAGATGGACATATATTCTTTATATATGCAACACATAGAACAACATCAACCCAAAACATTATCTTTACATTTTTGAAGAAGAGCATGGATCGTACCATATTTAAGATTGTCCTATTCATTCTTTCAACTACACCATTCTGTTAGGGATTATAAGGCACAATTGTTTGATGTTTGATCCCATGTTGGCAAAGATAGTTTTCAAATTCATTTGATGTGTATTATTTTCCATTATCAATGCAAATAGACCCAATATGAGATTGTGCATCATTTTCAATCCATTTATGAAAATTCTTGAATGTTTGAAAAGCATCAGATTTGTTCTTCAATAAATAAACCCAACACATTCTGGTGTAGTCATCAATAAATATCATGATATATTTATTTCCATTTGCAGAAGGAACATGCATTGGACCACATAAATCTGAATGAATGAGTTCAAGCTTCCTATGTGCTCTTGAATGTGAATCATGAAAAGACTGTTTGCTATGCTTTCATAGAATGCAAGAATCACATTGCTTAAGTTTCCTAGGAATTGTAGGAAAACCAGCAACACCATTTTTCTTCAACAAGCGGAGACTATCATTGTTCAAATGTCCAAATCTAGCATGCCATAATAAACTTGATGGATGTGTAGCTTCTTCATGATGAGAATTGTATGAGAAATGTTGTGCATGAGCAGAGGTTCCTTGCAGCTTGATAAGCCTTTCTTCTTCTATTCCCCTCATGACAAGTGAGTGGTCAGATGCTTTTCTTACCTCAAGCTTGCCATCAAACATATGAATGGAATGACCTTGCTGGCAGATGTGGACCAAGGACAACAAGTTTCTCTTGAGCTGTGGGAGATATAGAACATGATGCAAAATAAAGTCTGGAAGACCAGGCAGTTTAAGCCTGATTGTGCCAAGCCCTAATGGCTTGATTTTTGATTGATCTGCAAAGTATACTGCTCCATCAACATTGTCAGTGAAATCTTAAAAAAAATATTTTCTATGAGTCATGTGGCAGGTTGCTCCTGAATCAAGCAACCAATCATTTTTCCAAGAATCAAGTGAAGCATTAAATAAATCTTCATTTACTCCAATGTTACATTGTGCCACAAAATAGTGAGCGGATTCAGGTGCTTTACCTTTGTTTGTATCATCAGTTTACCTTTCTGTTGGTTTCTTTTCTGTTCAATTTTGTCCCATGGTAGCTTGCATGTAGAGGCATCATGTGATCCATTTCTTTTGCAGCGTATGCAGTGCAAATCTGCCTTTTCTCCTTGAATACGCAGTCCCCTCCCTTGGCTCCCTTGGCTTCCTCATGACCTCGATACACACAACCTTCCTCACGACATTTTTTTGCTGCCACACCAATACTGGTTTGCCGAGTCTCAATTCTGCAACACCGATACATTTGAACGCTGTCACATTGTAATTGAGTATTTTTTAATATAAAGGGGACGTATGCAATATACATATATAATGGTGGATTTATATGAGGTTTATATGGGATTTATATGAGATTTATATGGTGGATTTATATGAAATTTATATGAGATTTATATGAGGTTTATATGAGGTGGATTTATATAATGATGGAGGTCGTGAGGAAGCCAAGGGAGCCAAGGGAGGGGACCGCGTATTCAAGCTGCGGTAACCACACCAAAACCAACTACGTATTCAATGGTTATGCACAGGCTGCGGTAACCACAACGGAAAAGATTAAATCAGACAGTCACTGATGATATTAAGGGAATCAAAGCCTCTGCCCAAAACTGACCCGTAGGAAGGTGTGACGAGCTCTGCACACATTTACAACACACAACACTGCCGCAAGGAATATCGTCCCACAAATAAATTTCTTGCAGGTCGCTGCTCATTGTATTTGACTTTTTCTGAACTTTGAAATCTTGCTTGACCTGCACAAATGGCCAATGTCCCAATTTCGTAGAGGAGGGTCGGAGGGAAAACGTGAGGAGCGAGCGCTCAACAAGCACCTACGATCTTGTGGAGCAGATGCAGTATCTGTATGCACACCAGGTCTTTGCTTTCTCGAAGGATAGAATCCAATCGTTCATGGTGGAAGTGGTGGTGAAGGACAGTGCTAAAATTATGAAACGTTTATGGATTCTATGTCAGGACAGCTAGAGAGCAGATGAACAGGAAGAGGAACGTTTCAGCAGATCAGAATACGTGGAATAGGCTACCAACGTTTAGCAGAGAATATGGCAGAGGAACGTTTGCATCGTTCAGGTGAATGTCAGGCGCAGGTCTGTATAAATGGAATATGGCAGATAGAGGGCACAACTAATTGTATGGAGGAGCAGCGCAGGTATATGAGAGCAGACAAGGGAGTTACAAGGGACAAGAGCTAAAAAGGCACTGGCTCTGATACCATGTCAAGCCAGGTAGTAACTCCACAAAGCAAAAACTGATTTGTGTATTATTCCATCAGGTAGGTCTTTGTTATATACAACAGGGAGAGACTGTTCATTTCATCTCCTGATGAATGTTCACATATCTAATTTAATTATTTACATAAATTCACCCAATCATGATGATTATGTGTCAACAGGTATGACAAGTGACACCGAGGAGGTTGAGTTGTTCAGGCATGCACACTATACTTATTAGGTCATAGGTTTGACCTCGACAAGGTGACAAGTCAGTTTATATTTTATATTAAAATGTGGTTGGAATTCTGTCACATAAATAACTCATCGTTAATATACAAATTTTAGCAACGACGCCAGATTTGGGCATTTTGTCGAGAGCGCCTAGAAAGGGGAAAATTGTAGCATATTTAATTTAATATATAGTTTTATATGGTTATTTTGGGTTTTTGAGAGCATTATTAGTCCAAATTGAGTTATGGAAGAATATGGATGTTTAGGACTTAGAGATGAATCTAACTAGAGGTGTGTAATGCTCTTTAGACACTTAATTGATAACCATAATCCCTTTTGAATGTTTTGAGGAGCTACGAGCAGAATGCAGTGGTTTTGATGACATTGATAAAATAGGTTCCAAGAAGGGTCCATAGTGACTAGATTAATGAATTGATGGAAGAAAAATATGGATAGAAACGTGATAGCTAGTGATAGTTATTTATATGATTGTTGTGGGAGTATTTATGATAGTGGTTGTAGGACATGACAGTGATAATGGTAGCAGGTTATTATAGTGGCAATGATTATAGGTTGTGATAGTGAACGTGGGCCATGTAGTGACAAAGATTGAAAATTGTAGATAGTGACATTACTTTTGATTCAGTGATATATGATGACAGTGGATCCAGTTGGAAAATGAGATGAAACAAATGTCCATAGGGAAGTTGAAGAAGGAGGTCAATGACTCCACTAAGTTTGGAGCCTACTCATTTATGATTTTAGAGCCTAGAGTGGGTTGGATCCCACTCATCATCGAGGTTGGAGTCTCAATTAGGTTGTTGAATACAGTGAGAAACTACTTACATTCTTTCGAGGTTGGTGCCTCATTTAGGTTGTATCCTACCATAAGTGGTAGCTCACATTTCTTGGGGGTAGTTTCCTCCAGCAAGTCGTAGCCTGCAAATCTATGTAATGAATTGAAGATAAAGAAGAAGAAGATTTGTGGTTCTCTCCCGTATGGGCTTCCGCATAAAATATTGTGTCTCTTTGTGATGTGATGGTTTCTTGATATGTTATTGACGTGATGGTAGCTTGATGTTTCATATTGTAGTTGATGATATGATGCTTATGATTCATTTCTATATGGTCTTTTGATTATTAAAAGTTATGAAATAGTAAAATTTATCTCACACTGATTCACCCCCTACCCACCTCTCAGTGTGACCTTTAGACTAACAAGTGGTATCATAGAAAATTACCTTCAGAACAACTAACTATTTTAAGGTTGAATATCAAGGAGAAATGGCCATGACCAAAGCAGTGGGAAACCCCCTATGTTTGATGGAACCAATTATGCACTTTGGAAGATAAGGATGGAGACATGTATCATCTCTTTGGGAGTAGAGGTTTGGGAAATTCTGAGGACTAAAAATAAAGTTCCTAATTGTATTATAATAGATGCAACATGAAAGATAGTCTACACATATAATGCACAAGTTAAACATGCTATTTTAAGTGGTTTGGTAGAGTCAAAATTTGTCAAATTAATGTAGTGAAATTTAGGCAATGAGGTATGGAATAAGCTCCAAACTTATTATGAAGGGGTGTGAAAGTTAAAGAAGTCAGTTGCAAGCTCTTAGGATAAATTTGAAAGCTTGAGGATGGAATAAGATGAGGAATTTTCTTCATATTTTATTCGAGTGGAAAATAAAGTCAACTCCATTACAAGTATTGGTGAAGAAGTCATGGATACCGAAAGGTTTTGGTAATCACTCCATCAAGATCCAATCCTAAAGTATCAACTCTTAAGGAATTATCAAAAGTAGACAAGATTTATGTGGACAAAATTCATGGAACCCTCTCCACATATGAGCTAAGAATCAAGGAAGACAAATCACGATTCAAACAAAAAACTTTCAAGGTAGAAAAATAAGAGAGGAAGAAAAAAAGATTGAGAAGATTTTAAGTTAGATGAAGAAGAAGCCAAGTTTGTCTGAAAACTGAAGAGAGGAAACGACAAGTTTAAAGGTAACTTCCTTTCAAATGTTTTGAATGTGGAACGATAGGTCATTGTGCATCTAAATGTCGTTATGCTAAAATGAAAAAGAGTTATTATGAGTCAATATTCAAACCTAAGTATCAAAAGAAGAAATAAGGTAGTAAGAAAAATATGTTTTACTAAAAAAAACAAAGTGGCAGTGAGAGTAATGAAAGTGTGATTGATGAAGGAATGGGTGAAATACTATTCATTTCTAGGACCGAAGAGACGAAAGTATAAGTTGACTATGAAGGAGAAAGTAAAAGTGCATTGAAGGAAATAAGGACCCTCAAAAAGAAAGAAAGTCAATTGATGCAACAACTTCAATAAAAAAGTCTAAATGAAGACACCATTTTTTCTCTCAAGGTTGAACTAGAAGAAGAAAAAAGGGCAAAGGAATTTATTCCTGTATAATTAAGTGAGGAGGAGAAAATCCACAAAAGAATAGAAGAGGAAGTTATCTTCTTAAGATAAAAATAGGGGTATCCAAATTCAAAGTTCCACAAAGGAACTGATTCTCTAGATCACATTCTCAACATGCAGAGGTCCCTGCTTATTAAGATAGGTCTTGGTTATCAAGAAAATTGTGAAGCACCTAAAAGAAATGGTTCCTCAAGCTCATAAAGTGGATATCATCCCAAGAATGTTGATCAAACATTCATATCATCTGTAACACCCTCTTCCCACATCTACTCAAGCAACTAGCTAGTCAGGTTAAACATGCGATGAGAGGCCACTATGATATGATTCGACCTCCTAAGTCATGTTAAGGAAATGGAACCATTGGAAACACACCATATAGACATTTAACATCAACATTAGGACCCTCAGGAACTAACCCAACCTTTCTACCAACCAGCCCCTGGGTCCCACTAAGGTTTTGGACCACTTGACCTCTGGATGCTCCCATGCTATGGGCATGCCAGCGTCCAGGGACCTCTGAACGATCTCACAGGCCTGCAAGCCAATGTCCAAGGACCATTCTGCTTAGTTCTGTGCCAACGTCCATCGGATTTAAGCCACATTTTTCAGGCCCAAAGCCCAGGTCACTTCCCAAAATTGGATGACGCCTTCATAATAGTAAGATAACATGGAAATAACATCATAAATGTAATCACTTGAATGAGACCTTGACTGGACCCCTACTAGACATGACATGAGTTTCATCAAACATATCATGAATATGTAATCTACAGGTGTAAATAACAGATATGAGCATAGGGGTCTCATACTTAGCTGAAAATCACTAAGAAGCATTAATGCCTCAACACATCAAATTCCATTCCATCCATTACGTCATATATACATTGTTTGTTCATTTACAAGTAAAAACATGATGAGATCCATACATAGCTACTGCCATAAAACATATATATATATATATATATATATATATATATATATATATATATATATATATATATAACCAACATAATAGCAAAAAAATACCAATGAAATCATAACCATATGATCCACATATAAACCAATATAATACTCATATAAATACAAGGAGAAATAACCTCTTATTGATGATGTAAAATCCAAACTCGAGATGGAACTTCCACATTCCACCTAACCACAGAATGGTTGAGCCAAATCTCACTCCAACCATTCACCCCCGTGCCATATTCCAAGCATTAATGTGGGATCTCATAGAACACATCCATCCAAAACCATCTAGGGCTTCCAGAGGCCATCCACATCAACCCATCAAATAGTGATTCCACCTCATGGTAAGACATCAAAAAACCATCATCAGATTGATCTCCATCCAAGCCTTCGAGGGCTTCTAGAGCATTTATTCCAACCAAGGCTTCCAGGACTAGTAATTCAACCCATAGTTGCCGTCGTGCTTCCAGAGTGTTTTCCTAACAAAGGCTTCCAAGAATAGTAACTCAACCCACCAAGGGCTTCCAAAGCGTTTTTCTAACCAAGGATTCCAGGACTAGTAACTCAACCCAAGCTGTTACAGGGCTTTTAGAGTGTTTGTCAAACCAAGGCTTCTAGGAACTAATAAGTCAACCCAAATTAAGGAAACATGAGAACCAACCAAAATAAAATAAGGAAATAAACCCACAATTTCCATAGCTATCCAGGAAATGGCATGGCTAGGAAATCCACTCTTAATCCGGGAAATCCTCCATGCTAGTGACAGATCATGACCAACGATCCACATGCATATGCCATGCACTACAAAAATAGTGAGGAAAACATACATGAAACTCGGTACCTGCAAGAAAATCCCGTTGTAGCTACTGATCCTGACCTCCTCTTGTGCTTTCCTGCTCTTCCTTTTCCTTCTTACTCTAAAATCCAAGTATGCCACACTCTCCAAGATTTCTCCAAGAAAACTCTAACTATCCAAGAGTATGAGAGAGAGAGAATAATGAGAGAGCTCCAACACTGAACTGAAATTTTTTTACCAAATGATCCTCAGAATATTTTTTATTAATGAGGCCTATATTTTCTTAATTTTCCATCATTTTCACCCTTACATGCAACCTGTGACCTTTCACCTCCCTTTTCTCATAATTTCCATTAATTTCATAAATAAATGTGCCAAAAATTCCATTTTTCCTTTCCAAAGCCTTAGCCATTGCCTTTTCCAATTTTCTTAGCCATTAATAAATCACAAGTGATCCCCATCACTATTCTTTTGCCCAAAATTCAGCTTGGAATAAGCGTCCCATCAATCGTGGTTATTATTTTTCCTTTCTTAACTTTTATTACATGGAATTTTCACCAGGGTTGTTACAGAACCCTCCCCTCTGGGGGAACACCGTCCTTGCTGTTCAACAACACCTATAACCAAAAAACTATTGTAAGAAAATATACTGCCGATGGAGCTTTATAACTTAGCTTATTGCAATATTTACAATGATCATCCTGCTGAGAAGCAAACCAACATGACAACATAACAAGTATAACAACATAATGACATGAAGCCCATACTGCTTATTGGATCTTTATAACATAGCTCATGGAGATATTTACATCCATATACATATGTACATATACCAAACATCACCAAAACATATACCAAACATATACCAAAACACCATGCCAAAACTGCTTTGCCTCAACCAGCAAAAAAGGAAGGATACATAGCCTGCATCTGATCCGCCATCTCCCATGTAGCTTCATCGGGCCCAAAATGCTTCCAATACACTTTAACTTGCTCGACTGCTCTGTTCCGGAGCATGAGCACCTTTTTCTGCAATATACATTGAGGCTCCGACTGACATTCTCCATTTTGTTCCACCTGTAATACAAAGCAATCAATCACATGATCAACATATCTAACATACTTCTTAAGCAATGACACATCGAAAACATCATGCAATTTCACTGCCAGAGGTAGTGCAATTCGATACGATACTAGCCCAATCCTCTCGATGATACTGAAGAGTCCACAAAATTATGGTGCTAGCTTGGCACATGATCCAATCCGTAAGGAGGTCTTCTTCGGTTTGAGGCGTAAATACACATGTTCCCCAACCTAGAACTCCTTGAACAACCTGTTTCGATCTACATAGATATTCTGCCTATCCTGTGATTCCTTTAGATTCTTCTGGATCACCTTCATTTCCTATTCCATGTTTGCCAACATGTCTGGTCCAATCAACACCCTGTTAACCGGCCCACTCCAACTGATAGGAGTATTGCAACTCTGCCCATACAATGCCTCAAACAGACCCATCTTCAAAGATTTCTGATAACCATTTTTGTATGCGAACTCAACCAAGGGAAGATACTCGTCCCACTTCTGCAACTGATGCATCACATACATCCTCAACATGTCTTCCAATATCATGTTGACCCTCTCTTTCTGTCCATCCGTAGATGATAAGCTGTACTGAAGGTCAACTCTGTGCCCAAACCTGCAAACAACTCCTTCCAAAACTTGGAAGTGAAATTTGCATCCCTATCTGACAAAATATTCTTCAGAACACCATGAAATCTAACCACATCTTTGATGACTACCTGTGCTACATCGCTAGCTGAGAATGTAGACTTCACTGGAATGAAGTGCTCTACCTTTGTCAACCTGTCCATAATAACCATGATGGATTCGTGCTGTCTCACTGTCCTTGGAAAACCCATGATAAATTCCATGGAAATGACCTCCCACTTCCATTATGGAATCACAATCGACTATATTAGTCCACCTATATGCTTGCACTCTGCCTTCACACACCAACAATCAAAATACCTAGCCAAAAACTTTGTGACATCCCCCTTCAAGTTCAGCCAATAATAAAATATCTTCATTGTTGTCAATGTCTTCTGATAACCTGGGTGATCCGAATATGGTTTCGCATGAAAATCCCTCAAGATCACCTTCTTGAGCTCACTTCTATCTCACACGTATATCCTGTCTCGGAATCTAACCAATCCATCTACTGTAAGGCAATAGTCCACATTTTGTGCACCTACACCTATACCTATGTATGTACTTGTATTTGTACCTATACCTATACCTTCACCTGTACCTGTAATACCACATGTACATATACCTTTACTATCACCTGTACCTGTACCCATACTCTACTGCAACCTGTGCATAATCTCCATATATCTGACATCCTGCTGACCCGCCTGCAAGTTCCTATTTTGTAAGTCTGTCCCATAGGAGCTCATTCTTGCTAAGTGATTTACTTGTATCCGCCTACTAAGAGAATATGCCACTCTATTATATTTACCTTTAATATATTTGATCTCAAAATCAAACTCACTAATCGTAGCCAGCCACCGAGCCTGCCTACCATTCATAATAAGTTTGTTAAATAGATACCGTAAACCACTGTGATCACTCATCAATGTAAACCTCTTACCGAAAAGATAGTTTCTCCACATATTTAACGCATGTATAATCACTGTCAACTCAAGATCATGTGTCGAGTAGTTCTGCTCATGTGTCGAGTAGTTCTGCTCATGCTCATTCAATTTTCGCGACTCATAACATACCACTTGTCCATCCTGCATAAGGACTCCATCAAGACCCTTATTGCAAGCATCTGTGCATACCACAAATTCTTTGTCTGGATCTACAACTGCTTAAGCTGCTCAAAACTAGCCTCACACTCCTATGTCCATTCAAACTTCTTATCTTTCCTTTGCAATGATGTAATAGGATAAAAAATCCACAAGAAGTTCTTGATGCACCTCCTATAATAGCTTGCCAACCCCATAAAAGATCTCACCTCATCTACATTCTTAGGAGCTACCCACTCCATGATGGCCCTTATCTTTTCTAGATCTAATGCAATTCCCTCCTTGGAGACAACATGCCCCAAGGAATATACCTTAGTCTGAAAGAAACTGCACTTGTTGAGCTTAGCATGCAACTGATGCTCTCTCAACAACCTCAACATTACTGCTAGATGCTCGGCATGCTCTTCCTCATTTTTAGAAAATACCAATATGTCATCAATGAACACAATAACAAACTTATCCAAATACAAATGCAACACACTATTCATCAAATACATAAATGTAGTTGTAGCATTAGTTAAGCCAAATGGAACTACAACAAACTCATAAAACCCCATACCTAGTCCAAAAGGTTGTATTGTAAATTTCTTCCTCTTTGATGTGTACCTGGTGATATCCGGATCTCAAATCAATATTCGAGAACACTGTTGCTCTCTTTAGTTGATCGAACAAGTCATCAATCCTTAGCAACAGATACCTGTTCTTGATGGTCACTTTGTTCAACTGCCTGTAGTCAATGCATAATTTGAAAGTACCATCTTTCTTCTTCACAAACAATACCGGTGCACCCCATGGTGATACACTTGGACTGATGTATCCCTTGTCTAAAATTTACTTCAACTCTAGCTTCAACTCTACCAACTCAGGTGTGCTCATCTTGTAATGTTCTTTTGATGCTGAAGCTGCCCCTGGCACTAACTCAATAGAAAATTATACGTCCCTGTGAGGCGGAAACTCTAAAATGTCCTCAGGAAATACATCCTGAAATTTTTGTAGAACTAGGTTCCTGCTCAACACATATGCATCCTCAACTTCCTTACCTACTAGAAATGTGCACTGCAAATAACACACACCCTTTCCTGCAACTGCACTTTTCTTGCATTGATGTGGCTTTCTTCTTACCCTGTAAGACTCTTGGTTCTCCATTGTCATCGACACACTCAATGGCTTTGTCATAACAATTCACATTGGTTCTATGAAGATACAACCAATCCATGCCCAACAACATACTGTATGATGCCAATGGTAATACGTTCAAATGTGTTGCGGTAGGCATACCATTCAAATCAAATGCACAAGCCCTTACCCAATTGTGAACTCACTTCTTTGTGCCTATAGCCAACTGCACTAACCAAGATTCCACATGTAATTCCTTACTCAAACCACACTTATCCACCAAGGCAGGACTAACATAGCTATAATTAGATCCATGGTCAACCAAAATAGAAATAACTTGATCACAAATCTTATCGTCCATCTCAATGATAGATGCTTGATGGTTTGCCTGTGTTTTTTTTTTTGTAGTGTGGTTCATGAACACCCTGGTCAGTGAGTGGTCGGTACGTCCATGGAAAAATTTGGGCTAATCACCCCTCGGCCTACTGGCAAGACCTAACCCAAAGGGCTTCGGGTAGAATCGACCCTGTAACCTCCCGATGGCGAGGCACGGTTTTTGACCAACTGAGCTAACCCTTGGGGCTGATGGTTTGCCTGTTTGTTATCTAATTCTGCATAAATATGAGGAACACTTTGACCAACATCCCCAACAGTCTATGTTTTCTGTGCACTATATATTTGAGGCCTACCACCCTGATTCTACAGACAATCTCTCTTGCGATGATCTTTGCCACAAGTCCAACACTCTATAGGCTTCTAACTTTCACCCTTATTCTACTCCTTAGATCGATGTCCATGTCCTCTATCTGATGCATTGAACTTCTTAGATGGTGCAACATTCTCTTTATTATCTGTACCCTAAGGTCTTGCTCGCTTTCTATCCCATTTTCCTTTGTTCTTTGCATTACCTTTCTAGTTTGGATTAGTCTCAAATTTGCGCTTCGATTGTTCATAGAAATGCCTTAACTTTCGAATGGATTCCTCCAATGATCTAGGCTCATCAAACTCAATCCTATCTTTGAATGCAACTGGTAATCCACTAATGAAACTTTGAATCTTGGCCTTTTCCTCTGTGAGGTAAGGCACATACCTCAGTAACTCAAAGAACCTGCTAGTGTACTCATCATCTATCATCGATCCCATATTTAGCTCATATAATTATTTTTCCCTGTCATTAAAGTATCTCTCCAACAGATATTTCTTCTTGAATAACTACTCAAACTCACTCCAAGTCAAGTCTTCCTCATGAATACATATGACATTCTTTACGTCTTCGCACCAAATGTCTGCTTTACCTTTGAGACTGAACATAGCTACTCTGCCTTTCATGTTCTCTAAATAGTTTGTAACCTAAATAACTTTCTCATAACAAGCAACCATGCCTCTGCATCTTGTGGTTTCTTCATCTCTCCATAAAAAGTAGGTGGATTTGCTTTCTTAAACTCATCTGGAAAGTATCCCCTATCACTCCTCTTGTAGGGATGATAATGATGACGATCATAGTGCCTATTTGAATCATAACTAGAATAATACCTGTGTCTATCCCTCCTCCCAACAATCTTCCATCTCTAACTGTGTCATATCTATTTGACTGGTGGCCACCACGCAACCTACTACCATATGCCCCATTAGTTATGTTCTCCTACTCATAGTTGATTTGGCATGGTCCTTGTCATTGCAAATCTGAAAAAATCTAAAGTATCACTGCATTTACCTCTGTTTTCTTCTCTTTTGCCTGCATGATTATGTCATTATCTACCTTACAACTCCTTATTTCTTCCTCTAAGCTTCTCAATGTATATACCAAATTGGAAGAATTTCCAACACCATACTGCTCATTTAATTCTTAGGGAGAGTCTTTGCAATCTACCATCTTGCTAGCCATTTGATATTTCTTCTTGCAAGGTATATCATGTCAGCTAAACCAAATCACAATAAACCAATGTACCTTAGTATAGCTCAGGGAGGATACCTTGTCTGCAAGGTCAAAAAATCAGCGTGATACATGTATAACATATTCATGACAACATATAGAAACATAACACATAAGTATATAACCATGAAACCATCTTTCTAGCTAAGGTATAGTCATCAATGCATGACCTTAACAACAATGGATACCACAACCTCATGCATGACGATGATCATTACATCACAATACACTTGATCACATACAAACATTAACATGCATAAGCAATGCATGACCAACCACATACATGCATAAACACATGAAATCAAGCATAAACAGATGATACTTGTAACGAAACCTACAAGAACGATACATGTAACCAAGCATACAAGAATGCAACCAAACATATGAGAATGTAATCCAAGCATACAAAATGATACATGTAAGCGACATATAACAACATGTAACCAATCATACACTCACGATGATACACTCCACAATGACAACATCAACTTCCACATGGCGACATCACCACAACCATGATCAACATCATGAAAATGAAACAAGCACATGGAATGCAAGTGTAAGAGGCACACATGAAATTGACATGCATGCATGACCAACACACAACCCATCGAGTCCGAGGGGTGAACCATGCTCTTATACCACTCTGTAACACCCTCTTCCCACATCTAGCCAACCAACCAACCAGCCGGTGTAAACATGCGACGAGAGGCCACTATGATATGATTCAACCTCCTAAGTCACTTTAAGGAAGTGGAACCGACGGAAACACACCATGCAAACATTTAAAATCAGCATTAGGAGCCTCAAGAACTAACCCAACCTTTCTATAAACCAGCCCCCGGGTCCCACTAAGGTTTTGGACCACTTGACCTCCGGACGCTCCCATGCTATGGGGATGCCAACATCTAGGGACCTTTGAACGCTCTCAAAGGCCTGCAAGACAACATTTAGGGACCATTTTGCTTAGTTTTGTGCCATCGTCCCCAGGATTTAAGCCACATTTTCAGGCCCAGAGCCCAGGTCACTACCCATAATTGAATGACACCTTCAAAAAAGTAAGATAACATGGAAATAAAAATATAAACACAATCAATTGAATGATACCTTGACTGGACCCCTCCTAGCCATGATACGCATTTCGTCAAACATATCACGAATATGTAATCTATAGGTGTAAATAACAAACCTGACCATAGGGGTCTCGTACTTAGCTGAGAATTGGTAAGAAGCATTGATGCCTCAACACCAACTTCCATTCCATCCATTAGGTCGTAGATACATTGTTCATCCATTTACAAATAAAAACATTATGAGATCCATACCTAGCTATCGTCATAAACCATATATATAATAAGCATAATAGCAACAAAAATACCAATGAAATCACAACCATATGATCCACATGTAAACCAATATAATACTCATAAAAATACAAGGAAAAATAACCTCTTGTTGATGATGCAAAATCCAAACCTAGGATGGGACTTACACGTTCCACCCGACCATAGAATCGCTAAGCCAAATATCACTTTAACCATTGACCCCCATGCCATATTCCAAGCATGAATGTGGGATCTCATAGAACACATCCATCAACCATCCAGGGCTTCTAGAGACCATCCACCTCAACCCATCAAACAACGATTCCACCTCACGGTTGGACATCACAAAACCATCATCAGCTTGGTCTCCGTCTAAGCCTTCCAGGGCTTCTAGAGCGTTTGTTCCAACCAAGGCTTCCAGGACTAGTAATTCAACCCACAGCTCCCGTTGGGCTTCCAGAGCGTTTGTCTAACCAAGGCTTCCAGGACAAGTAACTCAACCCACCAAGGGCTTCCAGAGTGTTTTTCCAACCAAGGTTTCTAGGATTAATAACTCAAGCCAAGTTGTTATAGGGCTTCTAGATCGTTTTTTCAACCAGGGCTTCTAGGGACTAATAAGTCAACCCAAGCTAAGGAAACATGAGAACCAACCAAAAAAAAAGAAGGAAATAAACCCACAATCTCCATGGCTATCCAAGAAATGGAGATGCTAAGAAATACATTATTAATCCAGGCAATCCTCCATGCCAGTGATAGATCATGACCATCAATCCACATGCATATGCCATGCATGCCAAAATTACTGAGGAAAACATACATGCAACTCGGTACCTGCAAACAAATCCCGTTGCAACTTCTAATCCCGATGTCCTCTTGCGATTTCCTACTCTTCATTTGCCTTCTTGCTCCAAAATTCAAGTATGCCAAAATATCCAAGACTGCATCAAGAAAACTCTAAGTATCCAAGAGTATGAGAGAGAGAGAGAGAGAATACTGAGAGAGCTCCAACACTAAACTGACAAAAGGTTACCAACTTATCCTTAAAAGCATTTTTATTAATGAGGCCTCTATTTTCTTCATTTTCCATAATTTTCCTTCATTTTCCTCCACACATGCAACCTGTGGCCTTTCACCTCCCTTTTCTCCTACTTTCCATTATTCATAAATAAATGTGCCAAAAATACCATTTTTTCTTTCCAAAGCCTTAGCCATTTCCTTTGTCAATTTCCTTAGCCATTAATCAATCACAAGTGATCTCCATCACTATGCTTTTGCCCAACATTGAACTTGGAATAAGTGTCCCATCAAATCATGGTTATTATTTTTCCTTTATTAACTTTTATTACATGGAATTTTCACCAGGGCTGTTACATCATCCAACAACAACTAACTTGAAGATATAAAACAAGTGGTGCAACAAACCAAGCATGTTCATTTTAATGACACTCAAGAAAATTCGAAGAAAGGGCAGAATTCAAGGAACCAAAATAAAGAAAAAATATCCACAAGCAGAAATGATGTAGGGAATTCAATGAATATGACTCATCACAAATCATCCACAATCAACAATGAACTAGGTATAGAAGATCAAAAATTGAGTATGGCTCATCACAAGACATCCACTAAAAATAATCATGAACTTGTTGAATAACAAGGAAACATGCCACATATGTCACGAGAATGTCTCAAACATTTCCGCAAGTATTTAAGCTCAATGTTGAATGCCACATATGTCATAACGAAGGTCATATAGCTCGAGATTGTAGACTCAACTCTAGATGGTACAACATGGAAGGAATTCCTATCAATTCTAGTAGATGGAGAAGAGGTCAAGTAGGTCCCCGATTAGATTTGATTCCTCATATCTAATCCCTCGGTGAAATCTTCTTCAAGATCATTATTTGTCAAATTAAAACTTGAAGAAGCAACTACATGTACGAGGGTAGTGTGTGGACTATGATTTGATGATGAGGTCTTAGATGTAAAAGTAAAGTAGACATATTCAAGGATCAATCATTAGAGGAATTTTGAACTTAAAAATAGCCACCTAAGAAAAAATTAAGAAATTAATCAAATAATGCCATGTAGACAAATTTTTAGTATATCATTTTTATTATTTTACTTTTATCGAAATTACCCAAATAAATGTGACGTTTATCAAAATAAAAATGTATATAATTTATATTTAAATTAATTTATTAGCACAAGATTTAATAAAATTTAAATTTAAAAAGTAAATTTAAATTACGTAAATTTAAATTAAAAAAGTAAATTTAAAATTTAAATTGGTTAAGCGTCACTAAAATAAAATAACAATATATATAATATTTCAATTAATTTATTAACACACGATATAATAAAATTTAAATAAAAAAAATGAATTTAAAATTTAAATTTAAATTAACGAAATAAATGCACTTTTATTAAAATACATAAGATTTAATAAAATTTAAATTAAAAAAGTAAATTTAAAATTCAAATTACTTACGCATCATTAAAAATAAAATATTATCGATACTATAACTTCTATAAAATAAGATATTAATTTTATTTTTAATATTTAATGTAGTTTTGGGTCACTTGGGCACCATTCACGCTTAAGATAGGTAAATTATATTATTAAAAAATTGTGAGTGCCTAGTCACACCTGTATCTCTTTTGAATTTTAAAGGATTTTGATTGGCTTACACATTATGACATGGAAATTCAATGTTAACCTTTTAAAATCAAATTTCCTCTAATGTAGAGAATGCAAAAATGACAGGCACTTAAAGATGAAGGAAGCATGGTCTTAGGAGGATATTTTGAAGATCAGTCATGAGTAGCAAAATACTTACATCAAAATGGAAGCATGGTCTTAGGAGAGTACACGTACAATTATGAAAAACAATGTAAGCATGGTCCTAGGGGGAGTATTAGAACAATTGTGAGCAGTAGTTGATGCAGAGTCTAAGGGAGAAACTCTGCCAAAATAAAAACATAGAAATAGGCATGATTTAGTTAGGTCCACAAGATCATCTATAAGTATGTTATGGACATATACTTATATGGGAACATCAACATACTAGTTTTCAATAGATATCCATGACCCTTTTCCATTGATGTCTAAGGGGGAGAGATTGCAGACATTGATGGAAACATTGACACTGACCAAGGAAGGAATTTAGTCAAAGAGAAACTATATAGATTGACATTGACCAAGGAAGGCATTTGAATAGGGGGAGTTTGTGATTGAATGACATCAATGACCATTAATGCATGATGGTGTTTCCATCAATGACAAAGGGGGATATTGTTACACATAGTGTTGTCATTGGTGAGAACAAGACATCTAATCTCAAATGGGATGTATGAGACAACATTAGCACCACCTATGATGACCAAAGAAGCAACATGATTCTTTTTAAAGCCATATGATAGTTGGATCTCTCACAAATCCTCATACAGAGTTGCCGAAGGTGTTTTAATTTATTTGAGTTTTTGATGCCGTTATGATATCCTAAAGCTCCTATAAACATATTTTTGTGTAGGTCTTATCATTACCTTTCTAAAGGTATATCTTACTCAGGAAAAATCCTCCCAAATAAGAAGTTATGGATAATTGAAGTTTTAGTATTAATTGAGAGATCAAACTTTAGGGAAAAAACCCAAATATTAAACATGTAACCACTGCACATGTTAAGAGTGAATCCACCATTGAAAAAAGTCATCAATGGCCTTGAGCGTGAAAAAATTCACACCATTTAATACCATTAAATGGTGTGTGTCTTCCAGTTCAATCAATGACACTCTTAGCATTTCAACAAACATATGAGGTAAAAAATGCATGAAGTTTAATAAACCGTATTGGCCTAGCCAGGTGATGATGCATGGAAGCACATAGTTTAATGATGACGTGGACCTGTTAATGAAATAAATGGCACTGTTGCATAGTCAACATGACATATCAACAAAATGACCTTATCTCGATGATGTGGCACCACCAAGGTTGCCATGTTGCATGGTGATTTGGCACATTGTGATTGGCGAAAAGTTTGAAAAGAGGTGACATATGACACCCATCATGAGCTACCATGTGGCATGATGATGTCATCATGCGGAGGACCAATGAACCCCAAATCACATTGGGTGGTCACATTGTCATATGGGGCTAAATAAAAGGGGATAAGGGTTGGCCCAAAATCTTGGTCATATGGAAACTTTGAGAAGGGTCACATGGGTTTCCATGTCCATTATACAATGGGTAAATTCTAGATTACAAGCCCTAATCGACATATCCCATGGTCAAATTGACTAAATCCTGTTACCACTTGTAGAATATATATATGGTCACATCCATCATGCTATAACATACATCAATTCAAATGAGTTTACAGAGAGACTAGTCTGCAGGTTAGTACGAGGAGTGCTGAAGGCATTTTTCCTGATTTTGTGAAGTTAAAAGTATGATGTCTATTCATGTGAATGGTGGCTAGTATAGCCATGTTGGTACAATACTCCATCCATGTATGAGTGATACCCACTCAACCATTATGAGCTCGGAAGTATGTTCGTATGAATAAATAGCCATGATGGCACTGCTTTCATCCATATGAGCAATGTCGTTTGCATTGAGCCATAAAATTCCGGGTAGCCATGATGGTTTTATTTTATTTATATGAGAAATGCAGAGGATAATTTTTGTAGGAAGTTGAGAGTAAAGCCATGTGGATCGATGTGAAATCTCGTGGGCATGGTTAACTTGAAGGTAGTGATATTTGTTGAGAAATGGCAACAAGAAATTCCAGTTTAAATTTGTCCTAAACTGTGAATTAAAATCGAATTCAATTCTCATAACAACTTGTAAATAGTTAATTAAGTTTAATTAGCTTAATTATCTTAGTAATTTCTAGTTGGAAGTCTTTTTGAAGTCATGTATATGTTCTCCCTAAGTTTTAGGGGTCCAGGATGAGTTTAATTGTGAGTTGTAATTAGATAACTCAATTTACTAAGTTATGTTCAGTTAAATTAGTTCCAAACTGTTTCTGGAACTAATATAGAGTTAACAGTTAGTTGGTGCACTAGTGCATCCACAAGTGTCACTCTAGTTAACTTAATATTCCCTCATCATAAACTCATGCATGTCGATTTTGAGAAAGACCCAATTGATACTAAAGTGCAGGGACAATGTACTATCAGTTGTATGATTTACTGAGTTGTATAGATCATGCAAGCAATCAGGAATTCAAACTAGATTGGATTATGCATTTTTGGAAGGAATGAATTCCCATTAATATGAACTATTCAACCATAGGAATTGCACAAGGAAATAGGGGCTTTCAGAGTAGCAGAAGAGGCTAAAGTTTGTCTTGAGATTGCTTGTAAGTTGAGAGAGTTGAGCATACATGTGCATAATTAATGCAGTGAGGACACGCTTTGTATCTTCACTCAAATGTTTATGATTAATGCTATACAGATAGGTGGGGATTTGAGCACTGGATTTCCCCAGATAAACTTATTGTGTTATGTGCCATTGATTTATCTTCTTCTTGTTCATATTGTTTTCATCGATCTATTGGATTCTGCTGGTTGAAATTAGAAGTAGATTCTTGTACTGTGCTTTAATACATTGCACAATATTTTGAATCTACAGGAAATTCTACATGGTATCGGAGCTGAAGACAATATACTAGAGGAGATTTAAAAGTTTTGAGTTTTGGGTTACAAGTGAAATTCAAATTTGCAATACATACTTCACGATCGATAGATGGTGTTCTATGGTTTGCGGCTCAAATTTTATAGTCTGGAGGGAAAAAATGGAGGCTGTGATGGAGGACAATGGCTTGAAGGAATTATTGATCAAGAAATTCCCGAGTCAGTAGCATTGGATGCACAAAATTTGGCCAAATGGAAGAAGTGTGTGGTGAAGGTGAAGCGGATAATCCTTGAGGGAGTTTGAGACCACATTGTCTCAAGTCTTCATGGCAAGGAAAATCTATATGCTATGTGGAAAGTGTTATCACTCCTTCGGATCTCGAAGGCTGAGAAAGAGTCCAACTGAGGTAACCACAGACCAAACTTTTGACTTTGTAGCTAGCCCTACCAAGCCGAAGAGGGCTCTCTCCAAAGGATCACAGCCAAAAGGACTAGATGGATTAGGGTTTAGGCTAGGTATGATTTGCAGAAGTTGTTTGATTTGATTTGGTGGGGTTGTTGGAAGAGGATTAAGTCAAAAGGACTAGGTCAGGGCAAACGAGGGTATGATTGCAGACATCTGATGGAGCAAGTTAGGTAGGCACTCAAACACTTTAAGGTTCTGAAGTGAGATGGATAAGACTGGTGAGGTGCTAGAAAGATCAAGACAAGCCTGTATTCTTTCTAAACTGAAGAAAATGGACAAACTATGAAGATTTACCCAAAACAGAGCATGAAAGATGTATTATGCTCATCAACTTGAAAATCAACATATCATAGAAGTGAACTGAAACATGGGAGTACAAAACATTCAAACATATGCAACATAAGAAGAAACTATGTCAAATTTCCATACCATAGGTATTCCATCAAAATAACTGCAACTCATTCATTAAATTCTGACAAACACTGATTACACTAGTGTCTCTAATCATTATTACAACATCCAACTGAGTCCAACCCTTGCCTATGGTGAAGAAAGGGACTAAATAGACATGAAAACCACTTCCCCTCATCCTCAGGGGTCGAATCCATGAGGTGAGGAAGATGTTACACAAAAATATGAACTGATAGCTCAATTGTAGGATGGTCCAAGTGAATCATTCCTATCTTAAGTGAACTGATTCATTACACCTCATCTGCTTGATTTACCTAATGCATTTACCCTAGGTAATAGTAAAAACATGATAATTACATCCAATTTGATCATTTACATAGGTAAAATCATCATTTTCCAAGGTGAAAATCAAAACAGGAGAGAAACTCAGAAAATTGGAGAAGACTGTCAAATGCGGCCTCTCTTTGTCAAACACGCCCTCCAAGTTTAATATTGCTTTTGGGTGCCTTCCCAGTGTTAGAATTTGCTCCAAGATGGCTTGTTTGAACCCTTCAAGTCTACTTTCTCGACATGGGTTCTATTTTCAATTTGGATCTCATTTTCCTTGTCAAAAACTCAATCTCCCAAGACTGGTAATGTGCAGCACCCAAGCCAAAAATGAGGCAGAAACATGGTTTTTTGGTGGTTTTTGACCTTTTTGACTGACCTGTTTGTCTCCAAATGCCTAGAAAATGCACAGGGTGCATGTCCTCATCACTCTAAATCCAATTATGTTGACATTTTTCTCATTATATGCCCCAAAAAAGAGCGCAACACCCTAGGTGCTGCGCGTTTGACCTTTTTACTGTGCTAAAAATGCCTCAAAAAACACATAAATTCACAACTTGCAAAATTTTCTCAAAACTTGTCAAAATTGAGCCCAAGATATCTCATTGGAAATCGTATCATGTCTAGTTTCCAGATCTACTTTTAGTTTGAAAAATGGACTTGATTCGACCCTCCAAAAACGGATTCTCCCAAGACTAGTCAAAAAGTGCAGAATGAGGGTGTAAAAATGAAGTGTGCTCTTTCAGGAAAATGTTGGAGGTATTCCTCAACTTACAATTGAGCTCATGATAGCTCATTGGAAAGATATTTTTGTCTAGTTATCATTTGGCTCATCAGGAAAGTCATTTGGACACTCCAGCTAGGTGAAACATTGATTTTCCCAAGGTCACTCCAGAAGTGAAACAACTCTCTTGTAGCAACTGTATTGTTTACATGTATGCAGAAACATAACACCTGTGTAAAACTGGAATATTTTTTTAATCCTTGGTCTATTATGGACAAAAACCTCTCTCAATTTTGTAAAATTAATCTCTGTTTGGTCGGAAACATACTTTGAAGAAAAACTGGCCCTATGTGTGGCAAATGATTTGTCCCTTGGAATGACTTGTTGAAAAATGATGGAGACATGATGTTTATGAGTTGGAATGGCCTCATACTTGCTGAAATGGCCTCACTTAGGCCTCCTCTACTCAAATGTCTCTGATTCCATAGCCAAACCTAGCTTAGTGGGAGAGGAAATTAGGGTTTAGTGCTTATGGAAATTGATGATTTGGACACCCTTGGGAAACAAGAACTCCCTTTGGCATTCACTTAAATTTTGAAACATTACCCTTTCACTTGACTATTTCCTTTGACAAATTGATCTTTTGATGGTATTTTAGAACTATTTGAATTTGAATTTGGTTTAATGAAGTTGGCATATAGAGATTGAGTTGGCAACTTAGGAACAATACTTATTACATATAGTGAACATAGAATTACATGATGAAATAAGCATTTCTCTTTACAAATCATCTTCATGTGGTGAAGAGATGTTAGTGATCACCATTTAATTGTTGGTCTTATGCAATGGAATGGAGTTTTAATGGAACTTTGGAAACCCTAATGACCTAAGGGAACCTTGGAAACCCTAAAAGACCTAATGAGACCTTGAAGGACTGAATTTCAAGATGACATGATTGATGTGATGGCGTGATGCCATTAACTTTATGGACAATGATGCTCAACAAGGTTGAAATGAGCTAGCAAGGGGTAAATTTCTAAAAGGAGTAAAGGAAACCCTAATTCAACCTTCAGTGACTAAATTTTTGCTTGACAACCTAGTGGAATGACAAAAATTTCAGAATGGGACCCTAATATGATATGAAAAGAGGATTTTTGATCACTGATGGCAGTATGAAAATGCTGACACTAATATAAAGCATTGACAAAATTGTATTGGAACAAAAGTGACCAAAATAAATTGGCACTGAAGGAAAGACTTCGAAAAATCAAAATGGAGAAAGGCGAGACTATTCCAAAATACTTGACCAAGTTCACTCAGTGTCGTGATGAAATTGGAAGTGTTGGAATCACGGTTGCTGAGGATGATATGTTGAGTCTTGCTCTTCTAGGACTCACAAAGAGTTGGCATAGTTATCAGGACCCTGTCAATGGTCGGGAGAAGCTACCAATTTGGGAACGATTGTGGTCAGATTTGATGTAGAAGAAAATCAGGAAGAACACCAGGGATGGCTCTTCATCAAATATTGAGGATGAATAGAACTGTGCCTTCGCGATTAAGGCGGATAAGGGGGAAGGGAAAAATTTCCATTCCAAATCGAATTCTTATCATGGAGGTAAGAAGAAATATATGACAAAATTTAAGTGCTTTCAATGTCATGAGCTGGGACATTTTGCTACAAATTATCCACATAAGAAGTCCAAGAAGAAGTCCTCAGGAGGAGTGGCGGGTGAGGCTTTGGCCTCTCAATTCAAATTGGACTTCTCCCTCTTTACATGCATGGTGTCATCAATGATGGGAAGTGTAGGGTACTTAGACAGTGGAGCTTCATTCCACATGATTAGCGTTGAGGAGTTATTTAGTGACCTGGAGGAGAAAGATCTCCAAATGCATATCGAGATGGGTGACAACAGGAAGTATAGTGCTACTGGATTGGGCATGGTTACTTTTCAGAGGGAGCATGGGGCTCTAGTAACCTTCAAGAATGTTATGTATGTGCCCGGGTTGAAGAATAACTTGGTATTTGTTGCCATGCTTCAGGATAGAGGCTATAATGTGATATTATCGAAAGGAAAGACATTCCTTCGACACATAGCCATGGGTCAAGTAAAGAAGGTAGGGATTCGGGTGAAGAATCTCTATAAAATGAAGGTAGAGGACTGTGGTGCTTTGAGAAAAAAATAAAAAAGGGTGTAGAGCCAAGACGTTGGTGAGTTGTGGCACAGACGATTGGGCCACTTGCATTATGGGGCTTTCAAGATATTGTAATAGATCTCTACCGGTCTTCCCAAAGGTACACTTGAGCAAGTTGTACATGCAAGGGGTGTACTTTGGGAAAATACACCAAGTATTCCTTTCACGACAGAGATAGGCAAGCATAGGCTATTATAGAGCGAGTCCATTTAGACACGTGTGGACCATTCTCGACAACATCCATGGCCAAACACATGTATTATGTTATATTTGTTGATGACTTTTTTCGAAAATTCTAGATATTTTTCATGGAGAAAAATGATCAAACCTTCAAAAAGTTTTGTGAGTTTAAAGCATTGGTGGAGAAAGAGTTGGGCAAGAAGGTTAAATCTCTACGAAGTGATAACGGTGGTGAGTATGTCTCAAATGGGTTTAAGAACTTCTGTGCAGTGGAAGGGATTAAACGGGAGTTGATGGTACCCCATAACCGTCAGCAAAATGCGGTGACCGAGAGGATGAACATAAGCATAGTAGGGGTAGCGAGGGAAATGTTGTATGATCATGGCATACCACTACACTTGTGGGCTTAGGCATGCAACACAACCATTTATGTTCAGAACCGTAGCCCACATCAGATACTTGGGATGAAGACACCAGAGGAGGCTTATTCCAGTAAGATGCTAGTTGTTGGTCACTTCAGGATTTTTGGGTCATCGGTATATTTCCATGTGACCAAAGATCAATGGAAGAAGCTTGAGTCGACAACAGAGGTGGGGATATTTGTGGGGTACACTGATACACCTCACAACTATTGGGCGTACTTTCCAACCAGCAGGATGATAGTGGTTAGTAGGGATGTCAGATTCGATGAGGAGAAGGCCATGCGATTTTCCCTTGAGAGGAAGCCTAAGCTACATGTGGTTGAGGAGATTTTAGCTCCTAAGGTTGAGGAGCCTCAGATTGATGTGGAGCATCCACATGTAGAGGATCAGGGAGTGGAGACATCCACTCAGGCAAAGTCTTCTAGAAATGGGAGAAAGCGCACCAGAAAAAGGATGTCACCTGATAGGCACAGCGGATACATGGCTCTTATGAGCGGATGTGCTGTGATAGAGCGATATTCCTTTGAGGAAGTAATGAAAAAACAAATTTGGGTTGATTCTATGGTGGAGGAGTATGACTCCATAGTTCGTAACAATGTTTGGGATGTGGTCCCAAGATCGGAGGATAAGTCTGTGGTGAGCTTCCGTTGGCTTTACAAGGTAAATAAAGTTGGAGATGGTAGTGTGGAGAAGCATAAGGCTAGATTTGTGTCTCGTGGTTTTTCAAAGGTCGAGTGGATTGACTATGATGAGACCTTTTCTCCTGTTGCAAGGTACTCATCGATTAAATCTATATTGGCACTATCAGCACATATGGCTCTTATGAGCGGATGTGTTGTGATAGAGCCATATTCATTTGAGGAAGCAATGAAAAAACCAATTTGGGTTGATGCTATGGTGGAGGAGTATGAATCTGTAGTTCGTAACAATGTTTGGGATGTGGTCCCGAGACCGAAGGATAATTCTGTGGTGAGCTTCCATTGGCCTTACAAGGTAAATAAAGCTACAGATGGTAGTGTGGAGAAGCATAAGGCTAGATTTGTGTCTCGTGGTTTTTCAAAGGTCGAGTGGATTGACTATGATGAGACCTTTTCTCTTGTTGCAAGGTACCCATCGATCAAATCTATATTGGCACTATTAGCACATATGGGTTGGAAGATGCATCAGATGGATGAAAAGATAACCTTCCTTAATGGCATGATTGAGGACAATGTGTACATAGAGTAGCACAAAGGTTTTGAAACCTTCGACCATGAGTCACATGTGTGTCGTCTCATGAGAGTGTTGTATGGACTAAAGCAAGCACCTCGTGCTTGTTACACCAGGATAGACGTCTGCTTCACTGGGTTAGGCTTCACGAAGAGTGAAGTGGATGCGAACCTATACAAAATGGTGGTGGAAGGTAAACTATTGATCATTGTACTTTATGTTGATGATCTCATACAAATAGGTGATGATCAATTGATCAAATCTTACAAGGAGGACCTTGTAAGAGAGTTTGAGATGAAGGACTTGGGGCTCATGCTTTACTTTATGGGCATGGAAGTATGGCAGGGTAATGGGGAATTATTTGCTTCTCAAGGAAAGTATGCCAACAAGATACTCAGGAGGTTTCACATGGAGAGTTGCAAGCCTATAGAGACTCCTCTAGCTGGTAACTGGAGGAAGTAGGATGCTACTTCAGGGGAAGTAGTGGAAGTTACTATTTACAAGTAGCTTGTGGGTTCACTCATGTACTTAGTGAACACCCGACTGGATATGTGATATGTAGTCAACCAACTTAGTCAAGTGATGGTTAGACCTACCAAGCTATATTGGAAGGCGACAAAGCATGTGTTGAGATACCTCAGGGGCACTTCTTAGTTTGTATTATGGTACAAATGGACAGAGGGAGTGAAGCTTCAGTGCTTCACCGATGCACATTGGGCAGGGAGTCCATTCGACAGAAAGAGAACATCAGGAGGGATCTTTAGTATTGGGTCAGGGACAGTTTCTTGGTACATTAGGAAATAAAGATCGATTGCACTCAGTTTGATAGAGGCAGAGTACATGGCTGCGAGTTAGGCACATGTGAGGCCATTTGGATGAGGAAGATCCTGGTTTGTTGTTTGGTCAACAGATGGATCCAACTGTGATTTACTATGATAATTAGAGTTGTATGAAACTCTCTGAAAATCCAATTTTTCAATATTGGTCCAAGCATATTTATATCTGATATCATCATCTTATAGATTATGTATTGAGGAAGATTATGTTGTTAGAGAACATTCCCACGGAGGAGAAATATGCTGAAACTTTGACAAAGACATTTTCAATATGTAATATCGAGTTTCACAAAGACAAGATCAGGGTAGCTGATAATCCCTTTCATGTTGAGAGGGAGTGTTGAGAAATCACAACAAGAAATTCCAGTTTAGATTTGTCCTTGAATTTAAATCATGAATTAAAATCGAATTCTATTCTCATAGCAGCTTGTAAATAGTTAATTAAGTTTAATTAAATTAATTAGCTTAGGAATTTCGAGTTGGAAGTCTTTCTGAAGTCATGTATATGTTCTCCCTAAGTTTTAGGGGTCCAGGATGAGTTTAATTGTGATTTTTAATTAGATAACTCAATTTATCGAGTTATTTTCGGTTAAATTAGTTCCAAACCATTTCTGGAAATAATAGAGAGTTAAAAGTCAGTTGGTGCACTAGTGCATCCACAAGTGTCACTCTAGTTAATTGAAGATTCCCTCATCAGAAACTCATGCATGTCGATTCTAAGAAAGACCCAGTTGAGACTAGAGTGTAGGGACAATGTACTATCAGTTGTATGATTTAATGACTTGTATAGATCATGCATGCAATGAGGAAGTCAACGTAGATTAGATTTCACAATTTTGGAAGCAATGGATTCCCATTAATATGGGCTACTCATCCATAGAAATTTCGTAAGGAAATAGGGGCTTGGAGAGCAACAAAAGAGGCTAGGGTTTGTCATAAGATTGCTTGTGAGCTCAGAGAGTTGAGCATACTTGTGCAAAATTGTTTGAGTGAGAACAAGATTTGTATCTTCACTCATATATTTATGATTAATGCAATACAGATATGCAGGGTTTTGAGCAGTGGATTTACCCATATAAATTTATTGTGTTATGTGCCATTGATTTATCTTCTTCTTGTTCATATCATTTTCATCGATCTATTAGCTTCTACTGGTTGAAAGTAGAAGTAGATTCCTGTCCTGTGCTTTAGTACATTGTATGAGCTTGTGAATCTACAGGAAATTCTACACGGTTTCAGAGCCGAAGACAATATACTAGAGGATATTTAAAAGTTTTGAGTTTTGGGTTACAGGTGAAATTCTAATTTTCAATACATACTTCAGGATCGACAGATGGTGTTCTATGATTTGTGGCTCGAGTATGCCTTGGAAGGAACCTCGAATTTTATAGCCTGGAGGGACAAAATGGAGGTTGTGCTGGAGGATAATGGATTGATGGAATTCGTTGATCAAGAAATTCCTAAGCTAGTAGCATTGGATGCACAAAATTTGGTCGAATGGAATAAGTGTGTGGAAAAGGTGAGTAGAATAATCCTTGAGGGAGTTCAAGACCACATTGTCTCGAGTCTTCATGGCAAGGAAAATCCGTATGATATGTGGAAATAATTGATAGACTTGTATCATAACAACAATGACCAAAGGAAATTGGCGCTGAAGGACAAACTTCAAAAAATAAAAATGGAGAAAGGCGACACTATTCCAAAATACTTGACCAAGTTCACTCAGTGTCGTGATGAACTTGGAAGTGTTGGAATCATGGTTGTTGAGGATAATATGATGAGTCTTGCTCTTCTAGGACTCCGAAAGAGTTGGCATAGTTATCAGGACTCTATCAATGGTCGAGAGAAGATGGCAGATTGGGAACGACTATGGACAGATTTGATGCCGGAGGAGATCAGGAGGAACACTAGGGACGACTCTTCATCAAAGACTGATGATGAAGAGAACTATGCCTTAGCGGTTAAGGCAAATAAGGGGAAAGGGAAAGATTCCCATTCCAAATTGGATTCTTATCATGGAGGTGCGAAGAAATACATGATGAAAGTTAAGTGCTTTTATTGTCATGAGCTGGGCCATTTTTATATAAATTTTCCACTCAAGAAGTCCAAGAAGAAGTCCTCGGGAGGAGTGGCGGGTGAGGCTTTGGCCTCTAAATTCGAATTGGACCTTTCCCTCTTTACATGCATGGTGTCATCAATGATTGGAAGTGTATGGTACTTAGACAATGGAGCTTCATTCCACATGACTGGCGACAAGGAGTTATTCAATGACCTAGAGGAAAAATATCTCCAAATGCATATCGAGATGGGTGACGACGGGAAGTATAGTGCTACTGGATTAGGCACAACTACTTTTCAGAGGGAGCATGCGACTCCAGTAACCTTGAAGAATTATATGTATGTGCCTGGGTTGAAGAAGAACTTGGTATTCGTTTCCATGCTTGAGGATAGGGGCTATGATGTGATATTCTCGAAAGGAAAGGCGTTCCTTCGACACATAGCCATGGGTCAAGTAAAGAAGATAGGTATTCAGGTGAAGAGGAGTGTGCTGAATTGATCAAAAAATTAGAAAGGGTGTAGAGCCGAGATGCTGGTGAGTTGTGGCATAGACAATTGGGCCACTTGCATCATGGGGCTTTGAAGATATTGTAACAGATCCCTACCGATCTTCCCAAAGGTACACTTGAGCAAGTTGATACACACAAGGGGTGTACATTGGGAAAATACACCAAGTATTCCTTTCACGAGAGAGACAGGAGAGCCAAGGATATTCTAGATTAAGATATGTGTGGACCATTCTCGACAACATCCATGGCCAAACACAGGTATTATTTTATATTTGTTGATGACTTTTCTCGAAAATGTTGCATATTTTTCATGGAGAAAAATGATCAAACCTTCACAAAGTTTTGTGAGTTTAAAGCATTGGTGGAGAAAGAGTCAGGAAAGAAGGTTAAAGCTTTACGGAGTGATAATGGTGGTGAGTATGTGAGTATATATCAAATTAGTTTAAGAACTTCTGTGTAGTGGAAGGGATTAAACAGGAGTTGACGTCACCGCATAACCCTCAGCAGAATGGGGTGGCTGAGAGGAAGAACATAAGCATAGTAGGGGTGGCGAGGGTGATGTTGCATGATCAGGGCATACCACTACACTTGTGGTCTAAGGCATGCAACACAATAGTTTATGTTCAGAACCGTAGGCCACATAGGATACTTAGGATGAAGACACAGTGGAGGCTTATTGCGGTAAGAGGCCAGATGTTGGTCACTTCAGGATTTTTGGGTCATCGGTATATCTTCATGTGACCAAATATGCACGGAAGAAGATTGAGATAACAATAGAGTTGGGGATATTTTCGGGGTACACTGATACACCTCACAACTATCGGGTGTACTTGTCGGTCAGCAGGATGACAATGGTTCACAGGGATGTCAAATTCGGGAAGGAGAAGGCCATGCTAGTTTCCCTTGAGAGGGAGCTTGAGCTACATGTGCTTGAGGATCTTTTAGCTCCTAAGGTTGAGGAGCCTCAGAGTGATGTGGAGAAACCACATGCAGAGGATCCGGGAGTGGAGACATCCACTAAGGCAAAGTCTTCCAAATATGGGAAAAAGCACACCTAAGAGGTAGATAGATTTTTGTTGGATGCTAGAGAGAATGTGGGAGCACCCACCTCACAACGCAGACAGAGGAGGTCACTTGACAGGTACATTTGATTCAAGGTTCTTATGAGTGGATGTGTTGTGATAGAGCCATCTTCCTTTGAGGAAGTAGTGCTGCACCCAATTTGGCTTGATGCTATGGTGGAGGAGTATGACCCCATAGTTCGTAACAATGTTTGGGATGTGGTCCCAAGACCGGAGGATAAGTCTGTGGTGAGCTCCCGTTGGCTTTACAAGGTAAATCAAGCTGCAAATGGTAGTGTGGAGAAGCATAAGGCTAGATTTGTGGCCCGTGGCTTTTCACAGGTAGAGGGGATTGACTATGATGAGACATTTTCTCTTGTTGCAAGGTACTCATTGATCAGATCTATATTGGCACTATTAGAACATATGGGTTGGAAGATACATCAGATGGATGTGAATACAACCTTCATTAATGGTACGATTGAGGAAGGGGTGTACATAAGGTAGTTTGGATATTTTGAAACCTTCGACCATGAGGCACATGTGTGCCAACTCAAGAGAGTGTTGTATGGGATGAAGCAAGCACCTCGTGCTTGGTACACTAGGACAAAAATCTACTTCACCGGGTAGGGTTTGACGAAGAGCGAAGTGGATGTGAACTTGTACCACATAGTGGTGGAAGGTAAACTATTGATCATTGTACTTTATGTTGATGATATCATACTGACAGGTGATGATCAGCTGATCAAATCTTGCAAGGAGGACCTTGCAAGAGAGTTTGAGATGAAGAACTTGGGGCTCATGCATTACTTTTTGTGCATGGAAGTATGGAAGGGTGATGGGGAGTTGTTTGTGTCTCAAGACAAGTATGCCAACGAGATACTCAGGAGGTTTCACATGGAGAGCTACAAGCCTGTAGATACTCCTCTAGATGGTAACTGGAAGAATTAGGATGCTACTTCAGGGGAAGTAGTGGAAGCTACTATTTATAGGCAGCTTGTGGGTTCACTCATGTACTTAGTGAACAAATGATCGGATATGTGCTATGTAGTTAACCAGCTTAGTCAAGCGATGGTTAGGCCTACCAAGCTATATTGGAAGGTGACAAAGCATGTGTTGAGATGTCTCAGGGGCATTTCTTAGTTTGGATTATGGTACAAATAGACAGAGGGAGTGAAGCTTCAAGGCTTCATCGATGCAGATTGGATAGGGAGTCCATCCAATAAGAAGAGAACATTAGGAGGGATCTTTTGTATTGGGTCAGCGACAGTTTCTTGGTACATCAGGAAACAAAGATCGATTGCACTCAGTTCGACAGAGGAAAAGTACATGGATGGGAGTCAGGAAACATGTGAGGCTATCTAGATGAGGAAGATCCTGGGTGGTTTGTTTAGTCAACAGATGGATCCAATCGTGATTTATTGCAATAATCATATTTGTATCAAACTCTCTAAAAATTTAGTTTTTCATGATTGGTCCAAGCATATTGATATCCGATATCATCATCTCAGAGATTATGTATTGAGGCGGATTATGTTGTTAGAGTACATTCCCACGGAGGAGCAAGATGCTGAAATTTTGACAAAGGCCTTGTCAAGATGTAAATTCGAGTTTCACAGAGACAAGATCACGGTAGTTGATAATCCTGTTCATGTTGAGAGGGAGTGTTGAGAAATGGCAACAAAAAATTCTAGTTCAAATTTGTCCTTGAATTTAAACTGTGAATTAAATTCGAAATCTATTCTCATAACAACTTGTAAATAGTTAATTAAGTTTAATTAACTTAATTAGCCTAGGAATTTCAAGTTGGAAGTCTTTCTGAAGTCATATATATGTTCTCCCTAAGTTTTAGGGGTCCAGGATGAGTTTAATTGTGAGTTGTAATTAGATAACTTAGTTTACTGAGTTATGTTCAGTTAAATTAGTTCCAAACTATTTGTGGAACTAATAAAGAGTTATAAGTCAGTTGGTGCACTAGTGCATCCACAAGTGGCACTCTAGTTAACTAAAGATTCCCTCATCAAAAACTCATGCATGTTGATTCTAAGAAAGACCCACTTAAGAATAGAGTGCAGGAGACAATGTAATATTACTTGTATAGATCGTGCATGCAATTTGGAAGTCAATGTAGATTGGATTGTGCAGTTTTGGAAGGAATGGATTCCCACTAATATGGGCTATTCAACCATAGGAATTGTGCAAGGAAATAGGGGCTTGGAGAGCAGAAAAAGAGGCTAGACTTTGTCTTGAGTTTGCTTGTGAGCTAAGAGAGTTGAGCATACTTGTGTGGAATTGTTCTAGTGAGAACAAGCTTTGTATCTTCACTGATATATTTCTGATTAATGCAATACAGATAGGCAGGGTTTTGAGCAGTGACTTTCCCCAGATAAATTTATTGTGTTATGTGCCATTGATTTATCTTCTTCTTATTCATATTGTTTTCATCGATCTATTGGCTTCTGCTGGTTGAAAGTAGAAGTAGGTTCTTGTCCTGTGCTTTAGTACATTGCATGAGCTTGTGAATCTACAGGAAATTCTACACTATTACAATAAAAGGATTGGTGCAAAATAGTATCACGAGTGGCACTGAGGGAACTGAGTTGGTAAGGCATGCACACTATACTCATCAGGTCATAGTTTTTCCCCTGCAAGGTGATAGGTCGGTTTATATTTTATTTTAAAATGTGGTTGGAATTCTCTCACATAAATAACTCACTGAAAATATACAAATTGTAGCAATGATGCTAGATTTCGGAAATTTTTTTAAGCGGCCTCGGAAAGGGAAAATTGTAACATATTTAATATAATAAATAGTTTTATTTGGTTATTTCAAGTTTTTGATAGCTTTATTTGTCCAAATTGAGTTCCAAAAGAAGTTGGATGTTCAGAGCTTAGAGATGTATCTAACCTGAGTGGTGTGGCACTCTTTAGAAACTTAATTGATAACCAAAATCCCTTGTAGTGGTCTCAAATGCATTGATAAAATAGGTTCCAAGAAGGGGGTCAAGTGACCAGATTGATGACTTGATAGGAGCATAATATGGGTAGCAACATGATAACTAGTAGCAATTATTTTTATGATATTTATGGAAGCATCTATGATAGTGGTTGCAAGAAATGACAATGGAAATGCTGGCAGGTTATTATAGTGGTAGTGATTTTAGGCTGTGACAGTGAATGTGGGCCATGTAGTGACAAAGATTGCAAATTATATATGGTAAGATTACTTTTGATTCAGTGATGTATGATGATAGTGGATCCATTTTGAAAATACGATGAAATAGAGGTCTAAAAGGAAGTTGGAGAAGGAGGGAAGTGCCTCCACTGACGTTGGAGCCTACTCATTTTCAAGGTTAGAGCCTAGAGCATGTTGTATTGCATAATGAGAAATTGATTGCATTCTTTCAAGGTTGGTGCCTCAATCAAGTTGCAACCTACTACAAGTGGTAGCTTGCATTTATTGGGGGTATTTTTCTCTAGTAGATCGTAGCCTGCAAATATATGTAATGAATTTAATATAAAGAGGAAGAAGATTTGTGGTTTTATCTTGTATGGGTTTCCACTTAAAATATTGTGTCTCTTTGTGATGTGATGGTTTCTATATATGTTATTGATGTGATGATAGCTTAATGTTGCAATGTTGTAGTTGATGATATGATGCTTATGATTTAATGTTATATGGAAATTTTATCATGAAAAATTATGAAATAGTAAAATTATTCTCACGTTGATTCACCCCTCCCCCAATCTAAGTGTGACCTTTGGTCCAACTATCCATTTGTGCCTTTGGCTTCCAAGTACTTCAAGGCTTCATAGCTATTATTGGAGGGAGGATGAAGATGATATTCATACATGCTGGAGTGAGGCTTCTTAGATGGGTGATTCTTGTGCTTCCTTGAAATTGTTTTGAATGCTCCATGCTCATTATTACTTTGAGAAGACGACATAGGGATAGGTTGGAATCCGAGATACTCAATAATTTAGATAGATTTATGCAAACTGCCCATACTCATGGAAAAATTTTCATTTAAAAAGAATCTGCTTATAATCCCAAGCCTAAATATGGGACCAACCCTCAAATTCAAGATGAATTTCCTTAAGGAGTTCTTTTACAAAATCCATTTCAACACAAATTCTAGCACATGAGAAGTTATTGTCCTTACCTTGAGAACTAGTAATGTATCAAC
The DNA here is from genome assembly GCA_031772625.1 of Pinus tabuliformis. Lineage (NCBI taxonomy): Eukaryota > Viridiplantae > Streptophyta > Pinopsida > Pinales > Pinaceae > Pinus > Pinus tabuliformis. The sequence continues at coordinate 1,474,452,773 of CM062820.1, read as the reverse complement.
CCAATTTGTCACTCATGGATTTGAATATTCCATAACCATATTAAAGAAGGGGAAGATATGAAAATATAATCCAGGGAGGAGTAGAAGAAATTTCCATGGTAGGATTAAAATTTAGAGTCCTCTAGGTGTGAAACATTCCCCTAGAGCCCATGAAATAGGGCCAATATCTATAGATCATATCCCTATCCTCTTTACTTTCAAAAAGAAAAGAAAAATAACCATTTCCACAATATAAAATACCAATGGGCTCATGATTTGCCCAATTTTTAGAGGTCCATTTTCAGATATAGTTATAATTGGGCCAAAGATAGGCGAATTTACCAATCAACCCTTTTTCATTAAATATATTAGCAAATTTCCTATAGAGGTGAAAAACCCCAAATCAAGAGAAGGAATTGTATCCAACCTTTTTTACAAATCTTCAATAGGGAAAAGAGCCATGACCATCCACACCAGGTTTGGAAAGACCACCCATTTTACAAACAATGAACTTAACATAACTGGCGAAGAGAATATATAAGCCATTCTAATAGTAACTTGAGGCAGTAAAAACGCCAAATAAACACATATACTATTGACCTACCACAAAGATTGAAGTACTCTACATGTATCCATAGAAAATGACCAAATGAGATATGAAAATTGAAAATGAAACACCAAATCTGCAACAAAATACCAAATCCGCCACAATCTCATACAATCCACTATGAAAATCTGTAGCCAGTGGGAAGGAGCAACGGTTGCTAGGAAACCCTATTAGCTTACTTCATTTTTCCTATCAGAATGTTGGAATGTAAAGGAGAGACATCAACTTTATCCCCGGTTCCATCCACTCTTTTTAATTTTTAGTTGTTATAATCTTTGTAATTAAATTATTGAAATTCCTTAAGAAATTTATAGGAAAATTTTATTAAAAAGAATGGAAATATAATTTGAATTGTATTAAATGAAAGGTAAGATTTATGAATATTATAACTATAAGAAATCATTTATTGGTTCATAAAATATCATAGGTATTCCACTCGAAAAATTCGTCACAATAAAATGATAAAATACTAAAATTTTTATTGTGAAGGTTAGATTTCTTTAGATCTTGATTCTTTAATTACTAGTTTTATGCTTAAACATGTGAAATAGCTGAAATGCAAAAATTAAAGAACAAAAAAATAAAAACACGCACCATCCACAATTCGAAACAAGATTTTACCTTGGAAAACCCTTAAGGGAGAAAACCAAGCTAGAAGGTGAGGTTACTCTACTATCTCTTTTCTAATATGGAAATATGCAAATACAAGGAAAGAGGTACTCCCTGTGGAGCTACTTGATATTTGTGGCTTACAAGGTTGCTATAGAATCTTATCTCCTTATTTTTTTTTCTCTCTAAATTACCAGTTTGACTACTCTGGTCAACTATGCCAGAAATACAATAACATAAAATGGAACCCGTTCTCCTCTTAGTTGCACGATATTTAACATTGCTTGATAACCATATAGAGGTAAGGTTTTGTCCTCCTTAACACTCAATTAGAGCTATAGTTTTGGACCTTATAAAATATTCTTGAAATTCCATATGTGTCTAGCCCAACCTTCATGAGTAATGGGGGCGAAGTTGCAGGCTCTCATACCATGGTGGTCAACATGGTAAGTCAAATTTCAAGAGGCATAACTTTTGCTTATGCAATTTGATTGATGTGATTCTTGAGCCATTGGAAAGGTCTCCAAGTGTATATCAACATCAAGGGATCCTAATACATGAAGAAATTTTTGAGCCCAAAAAGCATTGTTTGATGCCTCAAAATGTCTTTGAAGGTTTTAGACCTTGAATTTCCAAACTTGGACCTCCTGTTAAAATGATCCTGCAAGCTACTTCCTCTAATTTTTTTCACTCTAAAAGAATCTAAATATATGAAAGATAATATAATTACCCAATTCAGACCATATCTTCCCATTTAGGGAGGCTTTTCATCCCCAAAAGATTTATGAAATATTGAGAGGATATTTTTCCTCTGCCTTCTTCTTAGAGCACCATTTTGCTTTGCCTATAAGTTGTCATCTCAACCAAATCTGTCAAAGGTCATGTTTCCCCTATCTTATTTTTTTGGACTTCTTGTGTCCTCTACCAACTATTCCTGAGAATATGGTGCTAATTCCACTATGGAAGGTAGGGCCTTCCGTCCTCCTAATCCAACATGGAAGGCTCATAGATTTTGAGATTCTCCACATTCACTACTAAGTAAATGTGCATGTATATCGGTAGATTGAGTTTGTAGGCATTATCTCCCACATTTTCCAATATCTTGAAAGGACTATACCATAGAGCCTTGCTCTTTTCTCCTGGACCCAATAATATTTCCACGTTCAACTATAACTAACTCCATCTCCAACTTTGAATGACTTCTTTGTTTTATACTTATCATGTTGAGCCTTGTACCTTTCCTGTGAAATCTTCAACATCTACTATACTAGAAAATGTATTTCTCTAATATTCTCAACAAAATTTCCTACTCTCAATGCATCTCCTACAATTTCCTCCCTCACTTCTCCTTGCTATGCATATATAACATCCAAGGGTGAAGGCGGAAAATATCCAAAGCAAATTACAAAAGCTAACTTACCAATAAGGGTGTTGTATATAAATTAGATTTTCATCTGAGGTATTTGAATGCATATGATTGTAACCTGTTAAAAGCTACACAAAATTCATATTGAATTCTTTTATTTTTCCATCTATCTATGGATGGAATGTTGTAGACCACTTCAACTTCATTTCCATCTTCTCCCATAACGTACTAAAAAATGGGTTGAAGGATTTGATATCCTTGTTTGAGATGATGCTCTTTGGTATCCCAAAGTGCACCCATACTTATTCATAGAACAATTTTGCTGCTTGTTGTCCTTTGATGGCCTTTTTACAAGGCATGAGAACACACATTTTTCTGAACCTGTTAAGTACCACAAACATGTACTCATGTCTCTTCCTGTTTGTTGGTAAGCCTTGCACAAAATACATAGAAATGATTTCCTATGGATGACTGGGTATAAATAAGGGTTGGTATAGACCTTTCTTCTTGTCATTGGGTTTTTTTTATAACAAAGCATAGATCCTATAATGTATTTGCTACATCTTCTTACATTCTAGGACAATACACATACCTCTGTAAGTTGGTAATTATCTTCCCAACGCCAAAATGTTCTGCAACCTTAGAGGTGTGACCCTCACTAATAAGCTATAGTTTCTTACCTTTAGGAACCCAAAGCTTGTCTAGCTTATAGAGTAACCCATTTTATAGATGATAGTAAGATTTTTTGTCACCATATTCTACATTACCATGGCCCCGTAGCTACTAAAACATCTCCTTGAAGTACTTGACCTCTATGTATTATTCCTTTTATGCATCATGGTGGAAAGATCCATATGCATTAGGGTTCACAAAACTGTAATTTTGGATGTTGTTGACCTTGAAAGAATGTCTTCCAACTTGTTTGTGTTATCATTCTTGTACTTGATGAATAAATGAAACTCTTGTAAAAGCCTCATCCACTTATAATTCTTGGTATGGTATAACTTACACTAAGCCTACAAATATCATTGCGGCTAGTGATATGTGTGGGTGGTGGTCTCATTTCCCATTAGATAGTTCTTCCACTTTTAACTTGTACCAGAGCATAGAGCTCCTTTTCATAGGTAGGGTAGTTCATAACTACACATTGAAATATTTTCAGAATCCTTCCTCCTTACATTAAAACTACCCCCATGGCATACCCACTTTCATATGTCTCTATTCAAAATGCTTCTACAATTTTGGCAAGGTGAGAACTAGTGCTTCACTAATATTTCTTTTCAACTCATCAAAAGTTTATGTTGATACTTCTCCCACTGTAAACTCTCGCTACCTCTATAAGAAAAAGACCTTATGATGGAGGTTTTTGTGGAAGCCCCTATAAAAATAGCCCAAAAATTCGTTTGTAGAGGAGGTCACTAGCGGAGGTGGGCAGACATATGTTTTAGTGGATGTTTTTTAGAAAGTGCATCTACAATCTACAAACACACTAGTACTTTACTATGCATACAAGTACTTGTGCCGCATAACACATAGTGCACCATGGAAAATTTATTTTTATAAAATAAAAAAGCGTGGTGCGCTAAAAAACACAACGCATTGGTGCTTTAATAATTGATAGCACCGATGCCCTTCATGTACTAAAATGCCCTGATGCATACCACGAAGGAGCACCGCTGTAGTTTTTAAATTTTACAAAAAATGCAGTGCTATTTTCCAACGATGCACCAATGCGGTAAATGTATTAAAATTCCCTCTGGGCATCTTCTAAAGAGAATCGCTAGGCGGTTTTTAATTTAAAAAATAGAGTGGTGCTATATTCAAGAAAAGCACTAGTGTGATACCTGTACTAGAATGCCTTAGGGCATCTTAAGAAAAGAACCGAGATAGGTTTTTAATTTACAAAAAACTTGGTGCTTTTGGATCTATTCTGCACCTGTGCAGTTAGAGTAATGTACCATAGGAGGGTTAAATAAAAAACCCCATTGGCCATAAATTTCATTTTGACCATATACAATGTTGGAGAGATCTGAAGCACCGGTGCCACTCTTGCCTCATCCAAGTTCCTTGACGTCGGTGTTTCTCTTGCTCTCCATCCTTCCATACCATGCTCACTACCTTACTTTCCAATTTTTTCAAATTGTGTTAAAATTTGTTTTTCTTCATTACGTGTCAACGATGCCTCCTCGACGACCAAATGTCCAGGTAATGTCTATCTTTCTCTCTAATTTAATTTTTTAGCGGATTAAAATCACAAATTAGCTTAAATTTTCCATTGTTTTTTATTTTATTTTTCCCTGTGTAGTGCGCTTGATATGTTCAACTTGCACCAATAGCGTGCACCCTATAAATTTATAGGGTGCACTGCATTTCGGTGTGTGAACATAACACACCACAATTGTTGCGGTGTGTTTCTTAAATAAAAACACATCGGGAAAGTGATAAATTGTACCTTGATGCGTTACTCTTAGATAATTTATATTTATTAAACGCATTGCAAAAATAACATTTAAAAATATAGCTATAGTTCGGTGTGTTCGATAACTTAAATGTTACGTATCAACGCGAAAAGGTTACACAGATGCATCACTACATAAGTGTGATGCATTGTGATGAAAATTTAAATTTGTGAATCAACAATGGTGCGTCATACTTATGTGTGCACAAATGCCAATATTGTTGTGTTTGATAGTGTCCTGGAGCCTATACATCAAAGCAACTTGATGGGTTTACTAGCTTTGCATTTAAGGGAAGATATTATTTCAATGGAATATATAGGATTGAAGTATTTTTTCCAAATAAGCTACAATTATTCAAAATTAGTAGGCCATTTTACAAGCCCATTCTTCATAGCCTTCTATTCTTTCTCGATACTTAAATTACTATATATATATCTTTTTTGTGTGTCTCTATATATATAATTATATAATTTCTGACTCATAGCCACAATGAGTTGTTCTTATTTGAGTCTAGCTAAATCTTTGTTGCATAGAGCTATAACATATCTACCATTTTTTTTTTTTTGCAAAATAGTGGCCCACGTGGCTAAGACATAACCTAAGGAAGGATGACAAGATGAGGGAAATAAAATGAACTATAATTGTTTGGCATTATGGATGAGTAATTCCTACAACCTTAAAATCATATAAGGTATGTAGCTCATTTTGAGAGGATAATGAAAAATAATTGGTTTATGGGTAAACGTAGAGTGTTGGTATCTTACAAATTTTACATTTGGTATCTTATGGAGAATGCATTATTGTGGATAAGATAATAGTACAAGGTTGTAGGTCAATTCACACATGGTTTTGAAGAGTGGCTAGTTTATGACAAATTCTCATTATTGGTGTTTTCCATGGTGATAAGTTTTAGGTTGTAAATCAAATTATAAAGAGTAATGAAGAGGGAATATTTTATTTTATTTATTTTTTTAAACATATTTATTATTAAAAAAATTAAATTGTTAATTTTATAATTTATGAAGCAAAAATTTTGTGAATTTTAGAATTTATTTTTTAAACACATTTTATAATTTGAATGAAAGTGATAAATAAAATTTAAATGTATATTTTGTAAATTATTTAATGTGTATTATTACTATCTTGGTTGGTTTGCGATTAGATATAGATAATTACTATTTTCCATTTAGTATCTTTATCTCAAAGGATAATGGATAATTGCAAATAATAAATATTTAAAGGTTGAAGGTATTTTTTAAAGAGGATAAAAAGGAATGGTAAATATATGGTTATTAGCTTTTGCCTAAAGGCAACATGGAATATTATAACATGCTTATCATTTTTTTAATCCTTTGGTACATAAATCAAAATTCTTAAGCCAAAGTTTTAAGACCTCATTTTGCCAACATGTTTTTCTCCACATATCAAATAACTAAATCTATTTTTCTCAACCAATAAAAAATTTTGAAGTCTTATTTGGCCTCATATTGAGGTAGACTTAGGATAAATTATTGAGAGGGTTTCAATGTTAAATGAAGTAATGTTATCTCTTTGTTAGCATTAGTTCTTAAACATTTTATGTTAATATACATTTCCCATACTATCATAAACTTGTTAATATTTAAACACTACCCTCATGTGTTTACATATGTCTCCTTGATGTGTAAACACTTTGTTCAACACAATGTGTTGGAGCTTGCATGAAAATGACTTGTCATCCCTTCATCTCACTAAATTCCCTCAAGTTCCTTTGGAATAATCCTAAGTTCATTAGCTCAATAGGTTTATCAACTTAACCTCTTTCAAGAAATAACTTAATGATGTTGTGAGAGTGAGACATGGAGCACGAGAAGCAAGAGCACACATTATTGCCAAACTGAGACACGACGCACACATGTAACAATATTGTTAGCTTTTTCTAAGTCTATGCAAAAGACTAACATAAATTTTCACATATCCACAATTTTCCCCTTATTTAACTAGTAATTTTTTCCATTTAGTGCCTGAAAACATAAAACTAACATAAATTTTTACATAATCTACATTTTTTCCCATATTAGTCTAGTAATTTTTTTTCCATTGGGTGATAGAAAACATAGAGCACATAGGTAACGATATTGTTATTTTCTAAATTTATGCAAAAGAATAACACAAATTTTACATAATCGACAATTCTTCCCTTATTTAACTAATGATTCTTTCCATTTAGTGCTTGAAAACATAATTTTTTAAATTGAATTCTAATTTCCTTCCTTTATACTAAGACTTTCACTTAAATTTAATCTCTATGAATTTTTGTATTCAACAAATAATTTAGAGTTATATTTGACTTATATTATTTTTCATTTCAAATGAAATTCTATTTATTCATTAGAATAAAAATAATTGATTTTGTTGATTTAGTTATATCCATAACTTATTTTTTTCATAACCATTCAACATTTTGTGCGAATGACCAATTCAACTTCATCCTAAGTCTCGACAAGCATGTACAACAATGGCATCAACCACAAAAACACACAACTATCAATGGCACCAACCAGAAAAAAACACAACTAGCAAACTTCAAAACTTAAGCGTTAAACCAAGAAGAAGAAGGATGTTCCTATGAATGAAAATGTTCCCATAATTGGAAATAATTAAAGCACCTAGGGTGAATTTGTCACGCTTTCCCCTTTGTTATAGTGGGCAAGAAAATCATTTTCCTTAATGAAACAATGTAATCAATCACTAATAACTAGAAACATAGGGAAGATCCATGTTATTAATGTGCATTATGTGCATTTCATCTAAGGAAAATTTATCTATTACCTAATGATCATATTAATAAATATCACTTTTTCTCTATTCATATCAATTTTAGAATGAGATCATATTTGAGGTAACATAAAAAACTCCTCTAATAATTTAAAAATATGGTTTTGTGAATTGCGAGTTGCAGATATGATTCTCACCATTGATATTATTATTATCATCCAATTTGAAGGTCATGACCAAGCCAGACACCAAATTTGTGTAGGAGACCCCCTTGTTTATGGGACAAGGGACCTACCTCCACGCAACAATTTCGCTGCTAAGTCTATGAAGGCATACATACTCTACTCCCCTCTAGTTTTGAACCTATGACCTCTTAGGAGGAAATGCCGACGATAGAGTGAGGGGTAGGGATTTCAAGAGACATATTGAAATCCTTCAAGGGTGGGAGGAATATATAGAAAATTGAAATATTGGAGGTCTAACATGTTTCTCATATATGTACCCACCTTTGTCTTTGTTGCCTTTGCTACTTTAAGAATAGGCAGTGACCTCGCAATGGGTAAAATTCATATCAAACACACTTTCATTTTAAAAATAAAGAGGAAGTCAAGTCTCACCTAGTGAAGCATTAGGCAAAGGGTACAAGGGTAATTTGAGGTTGTTTTAGATAGTTGAGGATTGAATAGGGTGATTTAGAAGTTTAATGAGTATCCCTAATGGAAGAGAAAGCTCAAGTATGATATTGTGACTACGTGATGAGTCCTACCTTTCCCTCGATTTATCTACAAGGAACTTGGATAATAGTGATGGCATACCTAATTGAGCTAGATAGATCATCAGAGCATAAAGCCAACCTTGTTGTTGAAACAAGAAAAGAAACCTAATTCTAGGAGAAAGCATGATCATTGCCACAATAAACCAAACACAAACACCAATCCAAACCATTATCATTTTCCATTTTCAACTCTCCTCTCTAAAATCCAAACTAATATCACGTTCCATTTGAATCCTACATTTCTACACAAGAATTTCACAACAAGAAACCTACAAAACATAATAGGAAATCCACCTAAATTCATAAAAGAAAGACATGGATTTTGTAGTAGGAAATCCATAGAATTTGTAGCAAAAAAACCCAAAAAATATATAGAAACAAAAAAAAAATCACATTAGGAAACCCAAGTACATCATTCATCTGATGCCCCCAACACACCACAGAAGAACTAGTTGTTCATAGAAAAAGTAATGCATATGTATCGAAAAATACTCCTAAAGGTAGTTAAAATTAGAGAGAAGCATATCCATGAATGCATTGTGGGATAAACTGATGAATTGATCCATATTGGCAAACATTATGAGCACTTGGAATGAAACAATGTGTGTCAATACACCTCACCTATGAAACATTGTATAAAGGACTTGCCTTAATTGTCTTGGGAAAACAACTTATACAAAGGAATCATGAAAATGTCACTTTACATGCACATACGATGTGGAAAATAAATTCCCTTCCTCTTCACTATTATCTAGCTTACTTATAGTATCTTTTAACTTTTATTTCTTGCTATTTATCCATTTAAATGATATGTGTGTGAAATGGAGTTTAGTAATAATAACTAGAAAAGTAATTTATAATATGGAAGCATGTTACTGATGAGGTGTAGATCAATTAGTTTGCTTAGAGGTTAGCCCTCACCATGTCTTAGGTTCAAACTTCATTGGTAGGTGTTGAGGATTGAAGCCACTTTGGTGGAATTAAGCTATAAGTGAATTGATTGTTCTTATTCCATGTAATAAATGGATTGGCCCCTAGAGCCAACCTAGTAAAAAAAACAAAAAAAAAAAGCGTGTGGGGATTAATTAAAAAAACCCTTCCACCAAAACTATATAAATCAATATCATCACTCTAAGGTTAAAAAACATGACTACGGTTATACAAAAAATAGGGATAAATCAACCACAAGCCACAAGAATATCATGTTTAGTAAAATTCGTCAATGTTATGTGATATGTGTGATGCAAATCATGCTAAATATTGGAAAAGAGTTTCTTGCAAGCACGTTGAACCTTGTATCCATGGTTAAGAATAAAACTCACACATGATTCATGTTTAGGTTCGGGTTTAAGAAAATATCAATTTATTTATTTATTTTTTATTTGAAGTACATGTTAAAAACCTAAACACAATATCTTTAATTTCTTATATTTTCACCTATTTATCCTTCTTTACGCTTTTTTTTCTAATGAAAATTTCATACCTTTTCTATTCAAATAAAAAGGTTACATACAAATACATTACATGGGAAGCATAACTTCAATACTTGATCTAAATAGGGAGAAAACAAGGTAATCTTCCAAATGTAAAAAACATAATTACAATTCCTATACAAAAGAGATTTGGAAAATGACAATATTACTAGAAGGAATTTTCATAAACACAACGAGTAATGTGTTGAGAAAGGCTGAAAAAACTCTGCTAACAATCCCAATAGAAAGTTTCAAAAAAACTATCATTGTACCAATTTCTCTTAGCAAATTGAGAGATCATTTTCCAAGACAAAATATTTAGGTTATTTTAAAAAATGTGCAAATGGGAAGACCTAGTTGTGTTCTTTGTCCTATTTATGAAAAAACTAATACAATGAGAAAAGAGGAATTCTTCCTCTTTTCGACAAAAGTGTACCCTGTCGTTCTTCAAAAAATATATATCCTTCTTTCACAGAAAGAGACCTCTTCGATAAGGTGTTTGCCTGAGTATTCCATTCCTTGTGTATGTGATGAAAAGAGAGGCATTGGAATTTTTTTCTTCATGTCTACTATCTTATCCTTCCAATAAGCAAAAAATAATGATTGTAAGTTTGTGGAGCTTGATAACTAGTCAATTATGCATTTAGAGTCATCACAAACTTGTAAAAAAACATTTTTTTGAAGTAAACAAAATATAAGAGAGCCCAACAAGCAATGATTTCAATCTTAGTGTTTGTTCCAAATCCAATTTTCATCCAAATACAAAAAGAGAGAAGACGAGGAAGCATGATAAAGGCACCCCCACCACACTGGTCTTCTTGGGATGCACCATAAAAAATCCAACGGTACAGATTTGAGATACCAAATAGTAACAAAAATTCCTGATTTTTTGGGTTTTGCAGGTCTCATGTGTTTGGTATATCTTGCTTTACTTGATACATATGTTTTATTTAGAGATAAGTCCAAATATTAAACTATGAATGGATCATTAGTTCAACAATCTTTAAACCCAATAGAACATGAAAGGAGGTTGATTTGGTTAGTTCACAATACTTACCATTTATTAACGATCTAATGATAAAGGTTAAGTTAGGTTCGACAATTGTCTGTGTGGGGATTTAGCTTCACCATCCTTGAGTTTGGTGTTTCATTTTTTTTCTCCAATTAATATGTATAATAATTATGTTATAAGTGTCTATTTTGGAATAGAGTTTTCACAATTTTAGTTTAATTATCAATAATTATTATCTTACACTCAATATCTATGAAATATTTTTAATAGTACTTAGGGATAGAATTTTGAGATTTATTTCTTGTACTTAAGGTTCACTTATATAAAAATATTAGAGAAACATCAAGACACTTACAATTTACCTCACATTGCTAAAATAAAATAAAATTAAAAAAACATAAAAAAAATAACAAAGATATAAGTTATTTATTATTATTATTATTTATAAAAATAAATAATATATGAAATGAACATATATACATTTAAAAAAATATGCAACAAAATAATCATAATAAAATAACATTAAGCAATAAATGTTCAATACCATAAACAAAAACAAAACAAAATCTCGCAATTGTGGATGTGACATGTAATTAAATTGAAAAGCAAAATGACATAACTATCTAACATTAAAAATTTGCATCAATTTAGACAATCTCCCTCAAATATACAATGTATCAACATCCTCGTGCTCTTCTCAGAAACACGGGTGCCCTGCACAACATGTGTAATTGCATATATACATAAGATTATGTATTTTAAAATTAAATTTTAATGTTTTAAAATTAAATGAGAATGTAAGATCATCAAAACAAAATTATAAAAAAATTCAAATTCCATGCAATACCTCATGGTGTTTGCCCTCCATTGTGCCCTTTTGGTGTTTGTCTTGCATTGCGCCCTCCTAGATGCCCTGTACAATACATGTACATGTATATATTAGAAATTTTAAATTGCATGTATGAAAATGCATAAACTCACAATATTAAAAAAATCGTTACACAACTTTTTCAAATTGTTTAGATGATCCTATCCCCATTGTCGACTCCATCGCTAAAATCCCTGGATAATGGGAATTATCTCCACAAACTTAAAATTCCAGAATTTTAAAATTATAATATAAATCTATAAATCATTTTTTAATGGAACTTGCACTTCAATTTATAACAAAACATAAGTGAAATATTCAATACTTGTGGCACATCTCCTAATAGGAAGGAAGAGGGTGGCACTATGTCCAAATGATTGTTCGGAATAAGAATCTGTTAACATTTAATTATATATACATACTTATTTCTTTTAAAAATATGTCAGGTCACAATATACCGATATAATAAAAGTAGAATAATAATTTTATCAACATGAAATATTAAAAAGAAACTAACGTCTCTCAAAATATGTTCATTGGAACATGAACCTGGGACCGTGACATTATCAAAATTTTCGTTCAACAAATGAGTTAACTACAAATGGTGAACATATGATACATTTATGTTACATTATATCTGAAAAAATAACAAAATGTATGTGAATCGATATTAACATGTATACATTATAAATTACATTAAAATATCAACCCTGACAATTGACGCATATCGATCGCACACCCTCTTCTTCACGAATAATTAGGTCTTGCCAACCATTGCGACAAGCCTTTACATATGCTTTAAGCTCCTCAATATTCATATTATCTATCTACTCATTTGTTTTATATACAAAAATAGCATGTGCATTAGCTCATGCTCTTTGTCGATTTAGACCAATATCAATTCCAATCATTGCATTCTGTATTTTGTCTATAATGGCATCCCTTCCTTCTCGACTAATTTGAGAAGTGGCATCCATCTCTGACCGCAAAGTTACCAAACGAGGAGGTTTGCGTACCAAAGGTGGCTGAGGGGGAGGAAATTCAGTATCATGTAATGTGCCCTTATGATTATATAACTGACCTTTCCTAGTACCGTAATATTCAGATGGAAGGTCATTATAATCGGGTTTCATACCCAAAAAAAAATTCTGCATAAAATAATTTTGAAAAATAAACTGGAACCTCATCATTCCATGGCATTTTTCCATATGCTGCAAGGAACCTATCATACAAATGGCAAGCTATATCAGGGTGCTTGAAATATTTCACCTTGAGCATCTTTCTTTTCAGCTTTTCTTTGAAATTAAACATAGATTTTGCATATTCTTTTGTAACCCTTTCATTAACTTCGATCCATTTATCAGACGCCATCACTGCTTCCTTTCTATGCCTCATCATATTTATAAATGAATCTGTGGTTGGCCAAGATTCTCGTAAACATCAAGAAATGAGCTTATAGAGTGTGTAACTTTTTCTAAGCTTTCTCTACTCTCTGTAGGGAGCTCCAAACTCCCAAGATTTTTCCTCAATTTATAATAATGTTTTGCACTTTTTTAATGTGCATTACTGGAGGTTTGTCTCCAAATAAAGCTCATTCAGAATATTAGATGGATAAAAAGTAGTTGGTGTCTGACCTTCTTCTTGAACCGTTCGACTTCGCTTACGTCTACTTGGACCAACATTTTCACCCTTTGGATCAATATATAAAATTACATAAATATAAAAACATGTGAACAAATGTATTCATAAATGTATGCAATATAGACATGTATAATTTACCTAAATGATGTTGACCACTCGGAGCATGTTGACCACCCTGAGATTCATGACCATTCAAAGAATGTTGACTATGGTCATGCGTTGACATCGTGAGCGAAGAATCTAAAAAAATAGAAAGTCAATTTTCAATATTTATGTGTACATACATATGATTCTACTTATTTATCATTTAAGTAAATGTACGCGCATGCACACACACACACACACATAATAAATACCATGATGTGAACGATGGACCTCCCCCGATTCATTTGATATTCTTTTTGATCCACGACCTTGATCTCCCGCTCTAGTAGATGCATGAGACTCTATTGATGTTTGCCTCGAAGAATCATGTGGCAAATGCTCATCCATGATATGAATATCTATAGATATATAGACATGCATGATATTTAAAAAGTTACCTCGTGGATTTACAATTCTTTTTAAAATTTCTACATAAAAAGTTCAAGAATTCAGAAAATTGTTGTAACCCTTGAAGTTACAACATGTATTTAAAAATCTTGAAATTTCTATTTAAAAAAAATTAAAAATTCAGAAAATTGAGATAACCCTTGAAGTTACCTCATGCATTTAATTGATTTAACCCTTGAAATTACATCATGCATTTTAAGATCTTAAAATTTCTATTTAAAAACATTGAAAGAATTCAGAAAATTAATGTAACAATCCAAAGCTCTTCATTTAAAATATACTCAAGACTAAAAACACAAATGTTGAAGCATGCACATTTTGAAAATTAAATACAAAATTTTCTAAAACATGTCAAGTTCATCAAGTTGTGCTTACATAGTGGGGGCACACTTGGTATAGAATTGAAAAAAACACATGGTCATTAAAAATGACACATTGATAACTAAAAAACACACACATATCAAAGATATCTTACAATGTCCATCAATAAATATTGATGGAAAAATTCTTAACAATAATTCATATTTCACACAAAAATATTGAAATGACATTGCCACATACAATAGATCACTAGACATCCTATTAAAATTTGCACAATGTCTTATGCTAAATGATTGAAATTGACTAACAATATTTTTTGCTTCTTCATGCAGTTGTTTTAACCTCTCTTTTTTAACTTGGTACACGTCTTTCATCTGGTTGCACACAAGTTTAGAATTGGTGAAGACTACAATTTCATTGGATCCATACTCCCTAGCTTTTCCTAAGCCTTCTATCAATGCAATATAATATACTTCATTGTTTGTTGTTCTTCCAAGTACATTCCTTTTTCTTTGGAGGAATTTTTTGTGATAATATTGCATAGCACATAAGTAATCACTACTTGCAGTGGATTGGGATAATAATAAACTTCTATGCATAATGTCCATTTTTCAACCATGTTTAATGAGTTTTTTGGTCCCTCTAAAAAAAAAACTCAATAAAAAGAATTTAATATATTTATACAGGTATTGTTAGGTTGTGCAAAAGATTACTATTAAGACAAACCTGCCGGAAGGCTAGGTAGCAAGAAAGGTTGTTTCTACTTGGTTGGATGGTTGGAGAATTTCAAGAAGAAAACAACTAGAGATTTCTAATTCAACTCAACTACAAATCTCTAATTCATTCAACTTAACTTCAACTCAATTGAAGGTTTAAATTATTTACCAATTTATTTTTATGTTCATTCCATAGATACAAATCTTTCTAATTCAACTTAGCTTCAAATCATCCAAATTTGAAAGTATTTATTAGTAAGTTAATAGACCCATGTTCCAAGCAAATAGGGAAGCAAATTGAATTACACATAATGAAAAAGGAAACATAAATGAACATATAACAACAGAAACAAGGAAAATATGTTACCAAGAAGCATCAAGGTTGTTCTACAAGATAAATCAAGGTAAAAAAAGTCAACCCAATAACATTAAAATTAAAACACCAAAAATAGATGACAAAGCAATGCCAACACTCTAATTAGCTTCAATCTCATGCACCCAACAAAATAGAAATGAAAAAGATGTATCTCAAAAAGAAACTACTACTTGAAAAGAGCAAGTACAAGAACCTTCAAATAAGTGTATTCTGCCTCATCTTAGGAAGATGATAAGACCCATGTTCCAAGAAAATAGGGAAGCAAAGTGAAATACACATAATGAAAAAGAAAACATAAATGAACATATAACAACAAAAGTAAGGAAAGTATGTTACCAAGAAGCATCAAGGTTTTTCTAGAAGATAAATCAAGGTAGAACAAGTCAACCCAATTAACATTAAAATTAAAAACCAAAAATGGATGACAAAGAAATGTCAACACTCTAATTAGCAACCCAATAACATTAAAATTAAAACACAAAAAATAGATGACAAAGAAATGCCAACACTCTAATTAGCTTCAATCTCATGCACCCAACAAAATAGAAATGAAAAAGATGTATCTCAAAAAGAAACTACTATTTGAAAAGAGCAAGTAAAAGAACATTCAATTAAGTGTATTATGCATCATCTTAGGAGGCTAATAAGACCCATGTTCCAAGAAAATATGGAAGCAAAGTGAATTAAACATAATGAAAAAGGAAACATAAATGAACATATAACAACAAAGGCAAGGAAAGTATGTTACCAAGAAGCATCAAGGTTGAACTCTATGACATAAATCAAGGTAGAACAAGTCAACCCAATAACATTAAAATTAAAACACCAAAAATAGATGACAAAGCAATGGAAACACTCTAATTAGCAACCCAATAACATTAAAATTAAAACACCAAAAATAGATGACAAAGCAATGCCAACACTCTAATTAGCAACCCAATAACATTAAAATTAAAACACCAAAAATAAATGACAAAGCAATGCCAACACTCTAATTAGCTTCAATCTCATGCACCCAACAAAATAGAAATGAAAAAGATGCATCTCAAAAAGAAACTACTACTTGAAAAGATAAAGTACAAGAACCTTCAATTAAGTGTATTCTTCTTCATCTTAGGAAGCTAATAAAACCCACGTTCCAAGCAAATAAGGAAGCAAAGTGAATTACACATAATGAAAAATTAAACATAAATGAACATATAACAACATAAGCAAGGAAAGTATGTTACCAAGAAGTATCAAGGTTGTTTTATGAGCACTAATAGAAAATGACTAATTAGTTACTAAAAAAACAACTAAAATTTGCATATAAATGACCATTTTTCAGTGGGTGACCAATAGTAGCTAATTTACATTATCTTATAACACGACCAAATTTTAGTCGTTTTTAGCTTAGTTATTAATTAATTGTCTCAATTTTATCGCCTAGTAGTATATTTAGTCATAAATTTGGTCATTAATTTAGTCATTGATTTAGTCATTAATTGCCACAATTAATGATCAAATATACATTGACAAAATATATTAAAATATGATCACCCGAGAAAAGCAATTAATGACCAAAGAAATATGACCAAAATGTTGGTCATGTTATAAGATATTGTAAATTAGCTATTAATAGTTATATATATGTAGATTTTAGTCACCACTCGAAACCAATTAATGACCAAATAAATATGACTAAATTTTGGTCATGTTATAAGATACTATAAATTAGCTACTAATAGTCATATTAATGCAAAATTTAGTCATCATTTGTAATCACAAATTTATCATTTGTAGTAGTCATTTATATTTTTTTTGTAGTTTCATATTCATTATATAAACGACTAATTTAGTAGTTTATATTAATTTCATTTACTTTCATTAACTATCATTATAAACAAATAATTGAGTCATGTATTCATTTTATTTGTGTTCATCATTAATGAATATCAACTACTAATTTAGTAGTTTTAGATTGATTTTATGTGTTCATTATTAATCAACACAAATTAGTTAGTATGGTTTTGCGACTAAATAAAAAAAATGTCATACAATGTGCATATTCATCTAGTATGAAAACAAAAAGTTACATATGTTAATTACAATACTAAATAATATCATGTGCAACTATAAATAATTTCAACCATAAATTATATTATATAAAATGTAATATGAGTTTCCAACTTAATATTGGTTGGAATACAATTTAGACATGAAATATTATTCATCACTTCAGAATATTATCATTGTGTTTCCAAGACATTGCAAGTGAATTCACCAACTTTGAAGACTTGACCATCAATCTCTATTTGTGTGTCTTATGTTAGATATTGGCTCTAAGGGTATCATTAGATTGGTTCTCTTCTTTCTCTTTTTGCATTTGTCACTCCAATGTTATTGTTCTCCTCTTTCTTCAATTCATGCTTCTTACCATCAATATTGAGTTCCTCTTCTGAAAATGAAAGAAGATATAATGTAGAGTATAAGACATGAAATACAATGAATATTGGAATATAAAATAAAATAGACTATAAAATATTTATACGACAAATACCTCAACATCAGCAATGTCAATGCCATTTTTCTCCAAAAAAGCAAGAAACTTGAACCATTTTTATTCATTTGGGCAAGATAGTGGACACTATGCGGTTAAATGACCTATATAAACAAAGAAATTAAAATGTCAGCACTGAAAAAAAACAACTTAGTAACTCAGTATTCAACCATTAGAGAAAGCTTACACATAATCAAGCCAACTAAGTTACATGCTAAATAGTTCAGACTATAGATAACTTGTGAAACCAATTAATTTGAGATGTGATGTCTAATCCTTGTCATTTTATTCACAACACATTTCATTCTCTAACACATGAACTTGGTCAAGTATATAGACAACCTATGCTCAAATAACAACATGAAAGTAAACTTTTCTAATAGTCATGAAATTTTCTTAACACAAAATAGCTAAAAGGATTTCAATTAAATATATCATGTAATATTAATCTCATCTTCAAGCTTTGGATGTTTAAATGGACATGATACCAAGTATTTTCAATTTCATGGTTAAAAACCAAAACAAAATCAAAGGAAACGTTCAAAATACAATCAAACAATAAAGACAGAATATCATGGAATGGGCATTGCAATTATAAAATATTTGTTTACCTGTCCATGGGTGTCTTGTCTATCATTCCAATTTTTTTTTCCCAAAATAACCATGAGGTGAAATAATCACAACATTAAAAATCATAGGAATCCCTACTAGAAACATTTCCAAATTTGATGGTGCAGGTGCCTAAAGGATCTCCAACAACAAATGAATCATATCCAAGACATGCTCTACATTGTCTCCCCATCCTTTTTTCAATCTCATTTCCTATAACTTTCCCACATCAGAGTCAAGTAACAATCAAATGAAGTCATTGGCATTTTTTTATTATCTTTTATATCTATAAACTTTGAATCTAATTTGTTTCAAGAACATATTAATTCATATTTAAAGTCTTCCTATCATGAGAAGGTATCAATCAAGTAGGAAAAAAGAAAAATCGACCTTAATGAGGTAGGAAAAAGAACATATATGCAAAATAAAAAACCATATATTACTCGTTTTCAAAATTTATATATGGTGTACTCTTAGGAAGATTTTTAAGATGTTCCTCCGCCTTTACCAAATCAGATTGTAGCTTGGTTAAACTCTATATCCTTTCATTCAACATCAATTTATGCAAAATAAATGTCACACGTTATTCTTTCCCATTTCTCAACATGCTACAAATGATAAATTGAAAGTCACATAAAACCAAGAGAAACCCCTTTTCTAACCAAAACAAATAAACAATGCCTCTAATAAATATGTACACCTCAGAAATTACTCTGCCATATACTTAGGCTAAAGGTGAGATTATTTGAATCATATTTAGGTCATACTTAAAGGGATATTCATATGTTTACCATGATGTAAATTTCGTGTTAAAAGAAATATATAAATCCAAGTTATTATAATTTCCACTATTGGTTCATTCTTAACTAGTTGTACCCCATAAACAACAAAGAGATAAAATATTTTGCTATGGAAAAGTTCCACAAGCGTACTTGGGATAAGGAGCTAGGAAGAAAGAAAAATTACTATATTGAAGTGTTTAATCCCACTCATAGTCATCAACCAAAAGCATACATAGAGGCCAATATCTCTTGGAGAGCCAAAGTGTTATCTCCACATACCCACCAAAAATATCAAATATGGAAAACAAATGGCATTTTGGAATTGTTTCTAAAACTATGTCATTTACACACCCTTTCAATGTATCTGACCACATGTACCCACTTGAACTTCCTCTTTCATATTTATTTACATCCTAAAAAATATCAATTTCAAAAACCAAGACAACCCCAATATCTTCGGATCCTAACACATCTATATTTGCTACAAACAATAGGAATTAGTACTCTCTTACAATTATAATTGTTAAAGTGTAATTGTTTGATGAAGAATAAAGAATGTTAAGAGAATAATAATTCTCTCATAAGTAATTACCAAGATCATAAATTCAACTTGCGCGAATTTCAACACTCATTTGGAACCAATGATATGACTTGTACATTCAACATTATTATATATAGATATTACTTATATGTAAATATTACTTGTCCTATTATGCATATTACCATATTCTAGATATTCTGAATATTTGAGTATACAAACCTTGTATGTTACAGACTCGCTTAAACCTACCAGATATTCAAGAGAATTAGCAACTCTTTGATGATAACATCCAACTTTTGTATCGTGGGGAGACCAAAGAAACGTTGCTTCGTTGGATTAACTATACAAGGAGAAAGCATAATCTATCAAGGCTCTCAATTGCAACCTGAATTTATACATTTTTTCCAGGTTGGATGCGTACAAAGTCCAAGCTGAGTTTAAGCTTCATATTTCTCTCTTGCAATTTTCATTGAGTAAATTATTTATCTTTTACTGGCCTGCAAGATTCTAGAGCCTTATCTATGGATTGTTACTTAAATGACTACTCTGAAATTTATTAGCTTTATTCAAGAAATCTTACACCTATTATTTAAATTTAAAATCTCTTCATTGATTAGTGTTAGTGAGGGTGTCTTTGCATACAACTTACCACTACTCTTAAACTTAGCTACAATGTGAAATATCTTTAACTCAATTGGGTCATATATTGTTTTATGTTCTTCACAATTTGTGTCTATAATCTTGTTTGACTTGGTTGTCTTAAGTCGTAGACTGATTGTAATTGGAAGTAGAGGAATTAGCCTCAAGAGAATAAACTCATATAAAGAAGAGACATTGAGTTTGAGAAGAGGTGACATCTGAAATAAATCTTCACTTATTTTATTCTTGAGGAAATTTTTTATTCAATCTCAATTTTCTAAGGAGAAACAACAAGATAAATTCATGCTTGGAAACTAGTTCACATGAATTGCTTTAGTAGAATAAACTAATTAAACTGTGCCTGGAAGGTAAATGGGATGATAAAATTAGGAATTTATTTATCTGTTTATATGCAAAGATAATAAGATTGAACAGATATGAAGAATACTTTCTTGACTTTCAGTCACATGCTAAAGATGAAAACAAATGAGAAAAGTGAGTTTAAGATGGACAAAATGGCTAAATCTGAACTATAAATTTCTACACAGTTAGTTTGAAGACATCCATACAAAATGGATATTCTTCATGTGAGAACACTGGCTTATAGGACAATTTTCTTAGTAGTTAGGAAATAAATATTCTGTCAAAGGGATAGGAAATGCTAAATTTTAGGGAGCTCACAACAGTTTGTTTCCTTCAACTCTATTAAAAGGAATATCATCCATTTACATAGAGCAGAGTAGGGATGCTACACCACACTACTTACCATCAATATAATTGAATATCTTACAGTGGGGCATGGCTACTTGAATAAAACTTTGGACCTTCATCAATGTCATGCTCCTCTCATTGTTCATGTAATTGTGTAGTTGTAAGGATGAAAAGAAAGGGTGGGATGGATCAAATTGTGGAAAGAAAGGATGGGGATGGTATGGCAATCAACTGGCCAAGAAGGGGAAAAATGAAGGAAGAAGACAACATTGCTTGAGATGAATGGTGGAAAAGCTATGAAATGGGAAACTAACGGGCAGTGAAGAAGGACATAGGGAAATAAAGGGGACATAATCCAATAAAGTTAAGCAACATAATTTGTTTATCTTCAAATAAATAAAATTTAGAAAATATAAATGAGTGAGTTTCAATTATCACATGCCAAAGATTAAAATAAATGAGTTTAATATGGAGAAAATTCACCTGAGAAAGTTAAATTGTAAATTGTTGGATTCCAAAAACATTCATATGGAAAATATTTCATTCGCCAAAAAGAAACAACAACGAAAAGGAAATGATTAAGTCCAATGAAAGTCCTAGATTTAGAAAGGGCTTAGAACCCTAGAATATTGTCCATATCATTGTGGAAGAAGAGATAAAGGGTTTCCCCATATGGTTTGAGCATTCAGAGTCTTGGAAAACTGCATATATCTTCTAGCATTACTATTCAATAATGATATCATTATCCGTTAACAAAGTTGGATTTATCCCTTTGATGTAACCTCAAGGAAAAAACACATGGCTATACTCCTAGTCTTGTAATACCAATGCTCAAGTTATTGCTTCAACCCTAAATCTCAATGAATTTTCACTCATAACATATGTCATAGTGTTTGCATATTCTACAAAGAGTAAAAATGGTCTACCCTACACACATATAATTAATGGGGTTTGTATTTCTTAGGTTTCTTATTAGTACAAAATTCCATTTTGCCTTTTCTTGTTCATATTTATTGCCATTTGTTCCCATCTAATCTTGAACCAAAGTTTGGTTAGATAGCTCTATTGTCTATGCCAGTATGGGTAAATGCTTCCTTGACTAGTTGGAAAACTATGTTAAACGACATATTCCAGTAACTTTGGCATACTTCATTTGTGGCTACAACCACCCAAATGATAGGAAATTGAACATGTTTTATTTTAGGAGCAATATTTTTTCAAGTTGGATTTTCCTAAGGGAAGATACAAGGGGGGATTTCTACTTGATTCATATTCATGGAATTGTTGGGTTTATTGAGAAAATTGTAGCTATTTAAGAGGAAGGTTGAAGATATAGTAGAGATTTTGGCCCAATCACAAGGGGTGAAGGCACACTTCAAAGAGTAGATGTTCCATCATATGATGGGAGTAGGTGAGTGAGAAAGGAGTTAGGAAGAGTCAATAAGAAAGCTTCGAGTAGGTCTCCTGGTTGGTTCTTGAAATGTATGTGTTATTGGAATACAATGAATTAGACAATTAATTAATTAATCGCTTGTTGAGAATTTTTATTGATTTCTTTCATGTATTACTGTAGAATCTAAGTTAAATAATCTCCACTTTAAGTGACTTGCTAAAACTTGTCCTCACACAAGTTTAGAATGCCAAGGAATAAGACCGACTGGTCATGTTTTCGAAAAAGAATGCTGAATCTATCTATTTCAAGATAAATAATAATTTCTTGATAATTTATTTTAATAAGGATTGTCCATCCTCAAAGTTTAGTAGCATCTTATTTGTATCAATTAAAATATGGAAAACTACACAAGACGTCAAGATATTTTCATATATGCCAAGGAAGTTGCTTGGGGTTTTGATATTCCAATTTGTAAGAGCATGATTTAAAATTTGCTGGATAGAGCATGCAAAGTTTTCAGATTGAATGAATACAAGTTTTTGTTTACCCTACTATTTAAACATAATTTATTCCTAACATTTTAAGTCCTGAAAATATTGATATGGTGATTTATTTCCAAGAAAGAAAATTTCAATGAAAAATCATTCCGAATATAGTGGAGCACTTTACAAGAAAGTTGTCATCTCTCTTGGTAGTGGATATCATGATCAGTTCGTTGTTCCCTGTGGTAGTTATTGAATACTTCAAAACTACATGGACTGGGGATGGAAGTGATTCATATATCTTTCATGTTCCCCTAAAGAATAAAATCCAATGAATTTCACGCAGTGTAGGAACATTACTATTTAGAAGAACTATATCAATTCCTGTGCCACAACCAAAACAAAAGGGTTCAATTTGTGATCTATGAGAGAACTTGGCCCAACCCCAAAAGGCAAAGCCACACCTGTGTATATCCTCCTTCATAATAGGAGAATACAAGAGTGAGAAAGGAGTTAAGAATGGTCCATAAGAAAGCTTGGAGGGGATTCCTCATCGATCTACCCTCCCATGCACCTATGCAGATATTTTGGAATAAAAGAGCTCTGATCAATATTTAACTATATATCTATAATATTTCTCTAACTTCTATCTAAACACTAATGATTTCCAATCTAAAGTTCATATACTTTGTAATCTGTGAAAAAATACCTTTCTTTACTGTCTAAACATTAATGATTTCTTATCTAAAGTTCATATACTTTGTAATTTGTGTAAAATACCTATGGAATTCACTTCACACAATAGTCTTGTATTGGTGTTATATCAAACTTAGCTGAGGCATTCTACTGAACAAAACGAAAAATCTATGCTTCTCGTGCACATGCAATCATGGCTCAACACATACATATTTGTTCAGAATGAAAAAGTGGAGTTGAATTGTTCTAGCCACAACGTGACCTTAATAATCCTCAGTTGTCAAACTTCACCCAATTTTTTATGAATATTGTATGGTAGTTGAAGGGACCCAGTGTTGGTATTTTATGTTTGAGGGAAGGTCGTAGATCAACAGGTTTACCAAGGAATGTGGAGAAAATCCCTTCATGGATTCAGAAACAATGCTCCTATATTGTGTTGGGATTCATGGGAGGCTGGAATATATGCTCTCTAACTTCGTCCCAATGAAAATTTTGGGTATGGAAGCTTTCACTGATGCTTTGTATTGTGCTATCATTGCATCAATTGTGACAAAGTTAATGAACCTAAGGATAAAGAAACTTCATAAATTTCAATAGGATATGATTCTGCTTCAGAAGTAAAATTTTTACTTTTTCGTTGCCTTATTATGTGATAATATTGGCTTATAAGAAGATTCTTGGTTGTCAAGCAATAAACATATTGTCCAAGATATAGGTTTCCAAGGTTACAATGATTGTTGAGCATTCAAATATCTATATAATCTATATCGTCCTTAGAAGTAGATGGATTAAGAATTGTTGCTTTAGAATCTATAGAGACAATGGACAAGAATGATAAGATCCATGACAAATAGAAAGAAAACCCATTTCTAAAGTATCATTTTAATTTTAGATTCACCAAAAAATTTAAGCGTCTCTACAAGTGTGGTCAGAAGTTATGAACATTATTTGGAAGAAAGTCATTTGGCATATATATTGCATGACTGTTATGCCACAAAACTGAAGATTTGACAATGGAAATTTCTCCATGAAAATGAAAGAATGTGTGAGTGCAAATCCCTAACATATCTTTATAGAATAGTGGTCACTTATCCCTTGAGGGTGCATATAGGAGGAATAGTGGTTATTCAACTATATCTATATGCCTATAGGAGGTACATGAAATAATGCAAAAAATCTCATAATGTAATCATCAGATTAACTCTTTTCCAAAATTGTAGCACAACCTTCAACATAAATCTCTTAATGGAGATATATACAAAGAAAATAAATTCAATATTAAGATCAATGTCTTGAGTTTCAACAAAATAAGTGCTCTTAAAAAGTATATGGATTACTTGGGAAGCATGAGAGGATTTAAGATCATAATAGAGAGACATTAGTCTCAGAGGGAGCAGGTAGAATAAGCAAGACTAAAGCATTAAAGACCATTTTATCTTCTAAATAATGGTGTTGATTCATTTATATGAGCCTTGTTGATATTTGGCATTATGGATTGTATGTCCATGGATATCTACTTGAAAAATTCTTCATTGTTGAATTGATGAGACCTTCTAACTGGAACATTTGATGCATACCTATCAAGGCTCGGTAAAACTAATTCCAACCTCCATATCAAGGTTGTGATGGATGAACCTGGGAATATACTTCCTTGTGTTTGACTCCCCAATGAAAGAGGGAGTTGGCTGCTGAAATGGATAAGAAGAATCTTTGGTTGATGCCCTATTTGGAACTGGAAATCTAAAGTTTCCCTTGGGAAAGGAAGAATGATATCAAGATTCTATTGTAGGTCTATGATCATCATGTGCAAGTAGCCAATTGGGTTGCAAGGTTTTTATGATTAACTAAGAAGTATTGATGATAGAAAAAGAGCAACCAATGGTTAGTTTTGGCTCTCCTAGGATGAGAAAAAATCAATCTTCTAGGGCACCTATTTCTACCAGGGCAAGGTGTATGGAAAATATAGGGGGACCTACATTTCATCGATCTAAAGCTTGAACCACTTTAAGATGTCTATTTGGATGATCTCAATTTCCAGATAAAAGATTTTATCTGGTGCGATACCAACGATGTGTGTTTGAACATCCCCCATCACCCATATATTTTATAAGTATTATGAATGTGAGATTCAATTAGAAGCCTTCTGATTTCATTTTCTTGAGAGCACTTCAGACTACTACAAAATTGTCAGCTTTACATATTCGGTAGATGATATTGATGTGGGCTATTGTGTTTCATTTCAATGACATATTACTTTTAATTTTTGGAAAGTTTTCATCCAAGAAACTGAGAATGAGAAGTGTTTTTTTTTCACCCAATTGAGTTCCCAGGATTTATATATGGCTTCCCATTGCATATCATAAACTCCATCCTTCTAAAGAGAACTATTTGTTTTAGTTTTTCCAGTAGGAATGACCTTAGCCTTAACATCTTAAGTACCCAACTCTTGCTAAACAACTTGAGTTATTGTCTAGATATATCTTGTAACCATGATTTGGTGTATGCCCATTTTCTTTAGACATTTTATGAAAAAAACTGCCTCCCTTTTAAGTGGATCAGAAATGGCCAACATTTCCACTAGTCTTTTATCAAGGCCACCAAAATTCCTATTCTAACATGTTATTCCATATCCTTTAAATAATCATCTACAAATGAAGGTGTAGACACTCCATACTCAGACATCAAATTCCAGTTACCAACCAAAATATCTATCCCATCTATTAAATGTCTTACATGTTTTCTGGCAAGAGCTTCAAAATTTTTGGAAGTTAATCAAGCAGTATTCTTGGTCCCAAACCCCTTCATATACGTAGTTGTAGGTGGCTCGCAAAAGAAATGAAAGTGATATACATAGTCTTCCACTACCCTTTCCAATGGATGCTCACTTCTCAACTCTGTTTGAATTGATTTTGTTGAATGTGTTTGAAGTGGAGGTCACCATAGGAATCTAATGAAATCTTGTTTGAACCATAGTGAAAACAATAAATCATTTTAGATCTGAACTTCTATTACATGTGGAAGAGTGGCATAGTTTATTCTAGCTTGGGAATGATTTTATATCCAACCTCTATTTGAAAACCACTGAAATTATAGAGTAAATCATAACTCAATGCTCCAGGAAGTTTGAGGATTGTTGGATTAGTTGTGTAAATGGTTAGGATTAAATCTGGAATTTAATTCTTGATTAATATCGTGTGTTTTTGGTGCTTCAATTCTATTGACAATGACTATGGATTCATGGCTATAATTGGTGGGAATCTAGTAATACCTCCAGTTTTAGATTGGGAAGATGAAGTTAGAAGATTGCAATAAGGTCATAATTGCATGGGTAAGTGTTATGTAACCAGCTCACAAAAATATAGAAAAGATAGATCAACACCTTAGAAATAAGCCTCTACGAGGGGGCAACCTCCTTTACATTACACAAATGAACAATTCTTAGATGATACAAATGACAAGACCTCCTTTCTATATATAGGAGTCTAAGGGGTCATAATATAATCAGAGCTGACATAACAATAATAATGTAAGGGCACAATAATAACAATAGTGGGCTTTTATGGGGCACAATAATAACAATATGGGGACTACATGGGCACAACAATATAATAAGGGGGTTTTACTAATAACAATAACGGGTTAAACTAGTAGTATAGGGACCTAACATGCCCCTCTCCTTCAAAAAGTGTTGTCCTCAACGCTTGAGTAGTTCTTGACGCTTCTGTACAAAATTCTTGTCCTCCCATGTGGAATATTTAGCGGGTAAGTTCTTCCACTTGATGAGATACTCTGAAATTGATTGATTTCGTAGCTATTGGGTTCTTGTTTCTGTGAATGCTCCAGGTTCCAATATGATTTTTCCTTCCTCGTAAAGTTCTGGCAATATTGTTTGAACTGGGATCTTCTGCAACTTTTGAATGAGTGGCCACACTTCTTCGTCCTTTTTCCATTCATCCCTTGCTTCATGTATCCAATCTGGTTGGATAATAGAAATAACACAAAACAATGCTTCCACATCCTCATCCTTTCTTGAGAGTGCATCTGCAACAACATTTTGCTTCCCTTTTTTGTAGATGATTTCAAAGTCATAACCCAACATATTTGTGACCCATTTTTTCTGTTCTTCTAAATATAATCTTTGTTCTAAAAAGTATTTAAGACTATCATGATCCATTTTTACCTTGAAGTGTCTTCCCATTAGGTAAGGTCACCATTTCTTAAGTGCATGTAATATTGCCAACATTTCCTTCTCATAAATTGCTTGCTTGAGATGTAGCTATAAAAATACCCAATCGCCTACATCAAAACTTCTTTCACTATGATGTTGATCTTCCTGTTGTTTCATTTGATTCTGCACCAAAGTGGCATTATCCTTTAAAAGTTGGAGAACTTGTTGTTGATGCTCGATGTGATCTTTCACTACTTGAATATTTTTCTTCTTGATATGTCCTTCTATCTCGAGAGTTTGAGGAGTCGTAATTTCTTCGAATGCATTACAAGATATGGTCGGATTCATTTCTTGATGCTCGACGTGATCTTTCACTTCTTGAACATTTTTCTTCTTGATATGTCCTTCTATCTTGATAGTTTGAAGAGTGGTAATTCCGGCCAATGCATTACAAGATATGGTCAGATTCATTTCTTCTTTCTCGATGTGATCTTTCACTTCTTGAACCTTTTTCTTCTTGATGTGTCCTTTTACCTTGAGAGTTTGAGGAGTGGTAATTCTTGCCAATGATTTACAAGATATGGTCAGATTTATTTCTACTTTCTCTGAGGTTGGTTCCTGGTGTATATCCTCTTATTTTGATGTTTCTTGATCCTTTTCTTCCTCCTCTTCATAATCTATGTAGAATAATTTCTTCTCAGCACACTTATGACCTTTAGTGTATTTTTTATCACAATTGTAACAAAGCCCTTTTTCTCTTTTTTCTTCCAATTGTTGTGGTGTCAACCTTGTAGGTTGTGGAAGGATAGGAGAAACAATACTTCCATCTTTATAGTTGTGAGGGGTAGACTTCCTTGTTGCCATAATTTTTCTTTGTACTTTTCTTCTCCTCTCCAATGAATCAGGTTCCCAATGACGAACCTCATGTTGAATGTTATCCTTTAAAGTCCCTATGGAGACATCAATCCTTTGCTTCTTTGGAACATCATTTTCCCTTATATTCAATTTTTGAAAGTCCTCAATGTTCTCTTCCATTGACCACTTTTCTTTGAGATTTATCAATTGGCTAAAGAAGGTGTTTATCTTTGTATTCTCATAATGTGCTATCATTTCCTCCGTGAAAATTTACCACGTAACAAGTAGTTTATGAGAACAAAGCCCTTTATACAATAAAAATTGATCTGGTTCTAAATATGAAGATGCAATATGTACCTTTTGTAACAATTGCACTCATGTAGATCAAAATATTGCTCCATCTGTAGTGTCTACTTTACCGGATCATTGCCATCAAACTTCCTCATATCGCCTTTTCTTGATTTTAGGAGCTCAATCTTGAAACGATTGTCACTCTGAAATTTCAGATCTTCCAGTTCTAAAATTCGACCCGTAGTAGCCCTCTGAGTCCTCTTTCTAACCATGAAAATCTGAACAAGATGGATTCTGTAAGGGAGCATTATGTCAAATCTCCCACTGATGACCCAATTATAGACTAGTTCAGTAGGGAGAACTTGTACGAAGTGCCACGTGTCATTGTTTCAACCTTAGGACCTAAAATCAATACACAGAAAACTACAGTCCATCCTCTTTCTGAAACTTCTTACTAAATTTCAATTTGATGCTCAGAGAGATAGTTATGATGATTTTCCCAAGGTCACCAGTTTAGGATGTAATTCGGGAGCTTGCAGAAACCCTAAATGTCTCATATTATATCTCCGAAACTATAGCAACACAAGATCTGAAATTCAAACCTGAGCTTCACCAAGATTTTGTTTTAAATGGATTTTAATTTCAGAGTCTGAACCTTCGTAGAACAAATATTATAGTGAAAATTCCATGATGACCTGTTTGAGATGAAATTTTGGAGCTTGCAAAAACCCTAACTTCCTCAGATCATATCTCTAAACATATAGCGAGACAAGATCTCAAATTTAGATGCGAGGTTCAGATCAATTTCTTATCAAATGGGTATTTTTTTAGCTTCTGAAACTTTGTAGCGAAAACGTTATAGCACAA
This sequence comes from Pinus tabuliformis, assembly GCA_031772625.1. NCBI lineage: Eukaryota > Viridiplantae > Streptophyta > Pinopsida > Pinales > Pinaceae > Pinus > Pinus tabuliformis. The sequence goes on along the minus strand of CM062820.1, from coordinate 1,474,422,690 downwards.
ATGCCACGATGACCTGTTTGGAGCAGCGAAACCCTAGAATCCACAGCTCTGATACCAAATGTTATGGAACAAGCTCACAAAAAGATAGAAAATATAGATCAACGCCTTAGAAATAAGCCTCTTCAAGGGGGAAACCTCCTTTACATTATACAAATGAACAATTCTTAGATGATACAAATGAAAAGACCTATTTTCTATATATAGGAGTCTAAGGGGTCATAATATAATCAGAGCCGACATAACAATAATAATGTAAGGGCACAATAATAACAATAGTGGGCTTCTATGGGGCATAATAATAGCAATATGGGGACTACATGGGCACAAGAATATAATAAGGGGGTTGTACTAATAACAATAAGGGGTTACACTAGTAGTATAGGGACCTAATAGTAAGGTTAAGATTCTATTGTTAAATATTACAACAAGGAGCAGCTATTTTGAGAAATTCTCCCAGTTGCATATATGGTAGAACTTTAGCACTGGTAACAAAGGGTTTTCCTTTTGTGAGGGTACTTGTTTTTATCAAAAACAACACAATATACTTTTTTGGCATGTGACAATGTGGTTCATTGATTATTTCACGAACAACATAAGAAATAACACCATAACTGCTTGAGGGTCATCATCAGAGAAATGTGATCAAGGAGACACCTTGATATATCTTCCCCACCATATGGGAGAGTTGCACCTATTGTTTGCATAGAGACTCCATCCTCAATATACAAAACATATGCAAATTTAGCACCAATATTCACAACACATGAAGTCAACACTTCATTTACAAATGTTGCATAAGACTTTACTGATGGATTACAGTAGTATTGAACTGCAAGTCCCACAAAAATTGTTTCATTTCATGATTCTCAAATATCCATCTAATATAGGAGGAATTAATGTGACACATTAGGCCATGATCGCCAAGGAGAATCATCACTAGTAGTTCACCTCCCATGAAGGATCCCTTTCTAGATCTTAAAAGCTAGTTTGTTAGTTAGTTGCATATTTTGTTGTTTCTTCTAGCCTTTAATTTGTATGCATGCCAAAATTAAGGATTCACTCTTCAATTGATTACTTCTTTGTAAAACTATAAAAAATCCATTGCCAAATGAATAAGAACCAATAAATTTTCTTTGGGATTCATTTATGACTTACTTTCTTATTCTCTCGACATTTTTTGTGCATTTATTTGTGGATGCTTGAGATTAATATCATCAAACCTCATCACACTTATTCTTCTACTTGAAAATTTGCTAGGTTTTGACAACATACCAATAAGATGATGAGTGACATACCTAGACCCTTAGTCTAAGGCATGTTACCATAAATCCAACTTTAATACCATTTTGAAAGAAATGAATGTATGTTGTCTGACATATAGGCTCATGTGACTGTCGATGATTTTAAAATTCAAGAATGTAGATGAATTAATCATGCACAACAACATTTAAACATACACAATATAAATTGGACATAACATTTACATATTAAATAATAGAGTGATTGGAATATCTATCCTTATAAATATTTTACACAAATAGCTACAAATGTCAAATATTCCATCCAACCATAACTATTTTTGGACTAATTATCTCTACAATAGGCCACACCTAATCTAGGGCTATGATTCCACAAAGGTGAGCATGCTCCTATGGATGTCTATACCCCTACCTAGTAAATTAAGAGTGATGCGACCCATACAATAATTCCTACTAGCCAACTCTCTTTTGTAGAATTTTTGTACAAATTAGCTAGCTCTGATACCATGTAGAATTTTTTTTCTACAAATCAGCTAGCTCTGATACCATGTAGAAATTCCCACTGTAGATCACCTGGTAATGCAATGTACTAAAGCAAAACACTTGATCTACTTCTACAAACAATTTAGCGGAAGCTTAATCGAACATGAGCAACATCAATAAGAACACATATAACTGATAAGAAGGAATCAATCACACATAACACAGAAGAATTTACCCAGGGAAAACACCTGCCTAAAACCCCATCTTTGTATTATCATACAAGTGGAAATATAGTCCAGATTACACAAAGCCTTAGCTCGGAAGCTATCCAGCTCTCAGTACAATCCCTTTGCTGCTCATAGACAGTCAAAGGCTTCTCACAAACCTTCTCCTCTGCCCTCCAAGCCTCCTATTTCCTTGTGCAGTTTCCTTGGGGTCCAGTGCTGCCACCTGTGTGAATTGGCCTCTTCACACACTCACTAACCTCTGATCTAACTGCACAAACTTTAAGGAGATAAATCCTCATCATGGATGAGCTTCCTTTATAGGAAAAATATTCATCCAACTGATAGTACACTGTCCCTTCTCTGATCTCAACTGGGTCTCTGTCTGAACTACCATGCATCAGTTATCCATGAGTGAACACTTAGTTATCTGAAAATACCGTGCATCAACAAACTGAATCTCATTAATTTAACAAACTGTTAAATTAATCTAACTGGACTTGAGTAAGTTAAACTAAGTCAAATGATCCTCTCAATATAGAACTCATCCTTAATTCCTCAATCAGTGGAGCAAATCAAGGACACATTCCCCAATTAGTGGAAAAATAACTGCATGTTCTCACAAAGACTTCAAGTTTGCTTTTCCTTAACTAATTAGCTCATGGAGAATTAATTAATTAATATTCCAAACTGCTGGTAAGGCCAAATTCGAATTTACTTCCTATAGATAGACCAGGGACTGCTATAAATAGGAAGGGATCCAAAAATGCTATTTTTAGAAGATGCTATTTTTAGCAGTTTCACCTCTCACCCAAGGTAGCCAAAATGCTCATTGGCCAAACTACTATTTTTAGAAGTGATATTTTTAGCAGTTCTATTTTTAGCAATTTCTAAATTTACATTTCTTGTTGCACACTTTTCAACACTCCCTCTCAACAAGAAAGGATTCCTCTCGAACCCGATCCTGTAACTCTGGAGTGTTCTGCATGCAACACATCTACCAAGTACGGTTTCTTTAGCAACACTCGGAACAAAAAACTCCCAACTGACCACTCTGTTTGGCTAGAAACATACTCTAATGCTGAAGCTCTTCCTGTTGCTGACAAGTGCTCCCTCTGTGACCTCTGCGCTACTGCAACATCTCCATGCATCTCACACTGTTGCACCCTTCTCTGTGCTACCCTGCACTGTGCAACACACTTGTGCCTCTCGCATTGCTACAGCCTGCATGCTCTGTGTTATACCGGGATTCCCTACACTGTAGCTCTCTCTACCGCTCGATCCGCATCTGTCTCTACCCAATCAGTCAGTTCCTACTACTCCACATCAGGGCTCCCGTAGCAAGGTCTCATCCAAGAGGTTGGGTACCTCAAGGATCCTGCCCCTCCTCCATGGGACGATCACTCCACATCGCCCCACCTCCTACCTAGAGGTATGGCTGCATGTGATCCCTCTGCCCACCTGGCTCGAAATTTCCCCCTACTGGAGGTATCTGCATGAGTGGATGCCTCCACTATGTCTCCTCTTAGCTTCCCCTGTTGTGGCTGCTCCACAACCTCCTGAAGTTGCTGCACCAATCGTGGCTCCTCCACAATCGTTTGAGACTTCTTCTGGCACTGCATGTTGAGAGGTAATATACTCTCCCTCTCAACCACCAAGTATCTAACCTTTGCCTTGGTCATCAAGGCTTTGCATGCATCTTATACCTCAAGTGCATACAGGTTCTTAGATAGCACACCAATCTGTTTCATCTTTCCCGCTGCCATGAAATTTTCTAGAAAAAGAGCCGATTTTAAATCAGTGATATCTCCCTCATCTGAACTCTGATTCAGCCGATTTTTTTTTTTGAATTTGGGTCTTTTTCCACAAGGAATCCAAATATTCTAATTGTTTTTGAAAATTTTGTACAAAAATTTTCAGATCTGCTCTGCAAACTCTCAGCCTAAAACTCAAAAGCCTTGAAATTTCCTCTCAGTATATTGTTCTCTCCTTGATCACCTTTGCTCTGATACCATGTAGAATTTTGTAGAATTTTTCTACAAATTAGCTAGCTCTGATCCCATGTAGAAATTCCCACTGTAGATCACCTGGTAATGCAATGTACTAAAGCAAAACACTTGATCTACTTCTACAAACAATTTAGCGGAAGCTTAATCGAACATGAGCAACATCAATAAGAACACATATAACTGATAAGAAGGAATCAATCACACATAACACAGAAGAATTTACCCGGGGAAAGCACTTGCCTAAAACCCGATTTCTGTATTATCATACAAGTGGAAATATAGTCCGGATTACACAAAGCCTTAGCTCGAAAGCTATCCAGCTCTCAGTACAATCCCTCTGCTGCTCATAGACAGTCAAAGGCTTCTCACAAACCTTCTCCTCTACCCTCCAAGCCTCCTATTTCCTTGTGCAGTTTCCTTGGGGTCCAGTGCTTCCACCTATGTGAATTGGCCTCTTCACACACTCACTAACCTCTGATCTAACTGCACAAACTTTAAGGAGATAAATCCTCATCATGGATGATCTTCCTTTATAGGAAAAATATTCATCCAACTGATAGTACACTGTCCCTTCTCTGATCTCAACTGGGTCTCTATCTGAATTGCCATGCATTAGTTATCCATGAGTGAATACTCAGTTATCTGAAAATACCAGTTGTCACATGCATGCAAGCATCAACAAACTGAATCTCATTAATTTAACAAATTGTTAAATTAATCTAACTGGACTTCAGTAAGTTAAAATAAGTCAACTGATCCTCTGAATATAGAACTCATCCTTAATTCCTTAATCAGTGGAGCAAATCAAGGAAACATTCCCCAATTAGTGGAGAAATAGTTGCATGTTCTCACTAATACTTCAAGTTTGCTTTTCCTTAACTAATTAACTCATGGAGAATTAATTAATTAATATTCCAAACTGCTGGTAAAACCAAATTCGAATTTACTTCCTATAGATAGACTAGGGACTGCTATAAATAGGAAGGGACCCATAAATGCTATTTTTAGCAGTTTCACCTCTCACCCAATGTAGCCAAAATGCTCATTGGCCAAATTGCTATTTTTAGCAGTTCTATTTTTAGCAATTTCTAAATTTACATTTCTTGTTGCACACTTTTCAACACTCCCTCTTAATAAGAAAGGCTTCCTCTCGAACCCGATCCTGTAACTCTGGAATGTTCTACATGCAACACATCTACCAAGTGTGGTTGCTCTAGCAACACTAGGAACAAAAAAATCCCAACTGACCACTCTGTTGGGCTAGAAACATACTCTAATGCTGAAGCTCTACCTACTGCTGACAAGTGCTCCCTCTGTGACCTCTGCGCTACTGCAACATCTCCATGCATCACGCACCGTTTCACCCTTCTCTATGCTACCATGCACTGTGCAACACACTTGTGCCTCTCGCATTGCTGCAGCCTGCATGCTCTGTGCTATCCTGGGATTCCCTGAGCTGTAGCTCTCTCTGCTGCTCGATCTGCATCTGTCTCTACCCGATCAGTCAGTTCCTGCTACTCCACATTGGGGCTCCGGTAGTAAGGTCTCATCCAAGAGGTTGGGTACCTCAAGGATCCTGCCCCTCCTCCATGGGATGATCACTCCACATCGCCCCACCTCCTACCTGGAAGTATGGCTGCATGTGATCCCTCTGCACACTTGGCTTGAAGTTTCCCCCTACTGGAGGTCTCTACATGAGTGGATGCCTCCACTATGTCTCCTCTCGGCTTCCCTTGTTGTGGCTGCTCCACAACCTCCTGAAGCTACTGCACCAGTCGTGGCTCCTCCACAATCGTTTGAGACTTCTTCTGGCGCTGCATGCTGAGAGGTAATATACTCTCCCTCTCAACCACCAAGTATCTAACCTTTTCCTTGCTCCTCAAGGCTTTGTATGCATTTTGTACCTCAAGTGCATACAGGTTCTTGGATAGCACACCAATATGTTTCATCTTTCCCGCCGCCACGAAACTTTCTTGAAAAAGAGTTGATTTTAAATCAGCAATATCTCCCTCATCCGAACTTCGATTTAGCCGATTTTTTTTTTTCAATTTGGGTCTTTTTCCACAAGGAATCCAAATATGATAATTGTTTCTGAAAATTTTGTACAAAAATTTTCAGATCTGCTCTGCAAACTCTCAGCCCAAAACTCAAAAACTTTGACATCTCCTCTCAGTATATTGTTCTCTCCTTGATCACCTTTGCTCTGATACCATGTAGAATTTTTTTCTACAAATTAGCTAGCTCTGATACCATGAAGAAATTCCCACTGCAGATCACCTGGTAATGCAATGTACTAAAGAAAAACACTTAATCTACTTCTACAAACAATTTAGCAGAAGCTTAATTGAACATGAGCAACATCAATAAGAACACATATAACTGATAAGAAGGAATCAATCACACATAACACAGAAGAATTTACCCAGGGAAAGCACCTGCCCAAAACCCCATCTCTTTATTATCATACAAGTGGAAATATAGTCCAGATTACACAAAGCCTTAGCTGGGAAGCTATCTATCTCTCAGTACAATCCATCTGCTGCTCATAGATAGTCAAAGGCTTCTCACAAACCTTCTCCTTTGCCCTCCAAGCCTCCTATTTCCTTGTGCAGTTTCCTTGGGGTCCAGTGCTGCCACCAATGTGAATTGGCCTCTTCACACACTCACTAACCTTTAATCTAACTGCACAAACTTTAAGGAGATAAATCCTCATCATGGATGAGCTTACTTTATAGGAAAAATATTCATCCAATTGATAGTACATTGTCCCTTCTCTGATCTCAACTAGGTCTCTGTTTGAATTGCCATGCATCAGTTATCCATGAGTGAATACTCAATTATCTGAAAATACCAGTTGTCACATGCATGCAAGCATCAACAAATTGAATCTCATTAATTTAACAAACTGTTAAATTAATCTAACTGGACTTGACTAAGTTAAACTAAGTCAACTGATCCTCTCAATATAGAACTCGTCCTTAATTCCTCAATCAGTGGAGCAAATCAAGGACACATTCCCCAATTAGTGGAGAAATAATTGCATGTTCTCACAAAGACTTCAAGTTTGCTTTTCCTTAACTAATTAACTCATGGAGAATTAATTAATTAATATTCCAAACTGCTGGTAAGACCAAATTCGAATTTACTTCCTATAGATAGACCAGGGATTGCTATAAATAGGAAGGGACCCAGAAATGCTATTTTTAGAAGATGCTATTTTTAGCAATTTCACCTCTCACCCAAGGTGGCCAAAATGCTCATTGGCCAAATTGCTATTTTTAGAAGTGCTATTTTTAGCATTTCTATTTTTAGCATTTTCTAAATTTACATTTCTTGTTGCACACTTTTCAACATCTTTCCCATCATATTTCACAATCTAAGGATGATATTTATTTCTATCTATCATAGTACCTTAGACAATCTCCATCCCCTCTGGTTCTCTAACATAGATTGGTAAGGAATCTCTTAGTTATGGGATTTAGGAAATCTAACTACTAGTGGAGCACTTACAACAACCTTTACATAAGCACTTGAGTGATGTTAGAAATAATACTGAGAGGGGGGGTGAATCAGTATTATCAAATCAATATAACTTTTTCATTTCCAGAGTCTAAGTCATATATGCTGCTTCAGTTAAGAATACCCACATATATTCAGTAAACTTATGATTCAGTTAATTGATCTTCAATGAGTGCATTAGAACATTATCAACCATATTAACAGTAAACAGGTGCGGTAAAATAGAACAGATCATCACACATAAGCCACACACATGAACGTCATGATATAAGGTGGAAACCCAATGTGGGAGAAAACCACCTGTTGCAAGTCATCTCAATCTTCTTCTTAATAAGAAAATCCTTTTACAATATTTCTATATTGGTGCAGTCTTGTACCAGTACGCAGGCTTCTACCTGCAGAGAGCTACAACCCTCTCTCGTTTTCCAGTCTCTCTTGGAAGGGAGCTACAACCCCCATAGTTCTTGTACTATCTGATCCATTTACTAGTACGCAGGCTGCTACCTGCTACAATGCTCCAATGTTTTCAACTGCTACTGAAAGGGAGCTGCCACCCCCTTAGCTCTTGTACTAGCTAAGATACTAGTACGTAGGCGCCGGCCTACAATATTCTCTCCTCTGGGTACCACGTTTCATACATTTTCAGACTCGATACACCTGAAGCACAACACATAATCTGAAAGGGCACGTTTCATCCAATTTTCATACTGGACCCATAAATATCATTGAAGCACATAATCAATCAATCTTCTGAATCACCCAATCACCAGATCAATACATATACAAGGATAATATGTGTGTTAGCAATCATATCTAGTCCATCAGATCATATAAGGATAAGTCATTATGAACATAATCAATCAATCAATCAATTCTCAGAATGCTGTTATCAGAACACAGTACCAATACCCAGACATCAATTATGAACCCAGAACCCTGCAGAATAGTCAAAGGCAGTTAAAACAAATTTCAAGCAGGGTCCGCAACTTCACCAATAGACATCTGCGAACATCCGCACCTGTGCTGCTTTCTGATATGCGGGTATTCGCACCTGCACAGTCTTCTTATTTGCGGGTATCCGCACCTGTGCACTCTTCTGCTCTGCGGGTATCGGCACCTGCACCGTGTCGCACCTACGGTCCTGCGGCTACATCCACACCTGCGCACTCTTCTGCTCTGCGGGTATCCGCACCTACACCGTGTCTCTCCTGCGGTCCTACGGTTAGATCCGCACCTGCACACTCTTCTACTCTGCAGGTATCCGCACCTGGACCATGTCACTCATGCGGTCCTGCTGCTACATACGCACTTGCGTACTCTTCTGCTCTGCGGGTATCCACACCTGCACCACGTCGCACCTGCAGTCCTGTGGGTATAGATAGTTTTTTAGTCTTCAAGCATACCCTAGACTATCAGATCTACAGATCTGATCATGCGCCATGGAGATCTTGAGCCATCAGTAGATCCACCTTATAAAGCTCAGGTTCCTTCTTTATTAGATCTAGATCTGCACCATAACCTAATCATTGTATTGCAGATCTAGCATTTTATCAGATATTCAATTAATCAGAAGATGCCTTGCCAAATGATCTCCTTCCTCTTTTATAGCCTTAGGCCTTTCACAATACCACGGACCAAAAACCATAGCAATTCAATACCCTGGACCCAATACTTGGGATCAACACTTTTGGATGCAATACCACGGACCAAAACCATAAGATCAAAAACTGTCGGACTAATACCATGAACCAATCATGAAAGTGCGTGATCTTTTCTCTACATGAAAGAAACTTTTCTCTGCATGAAAGTGCGTGAAATTTTCTCTACATGAAAGAAACTTTTCTCTGCATGAAAGTGCATGAACTTTTCTCTACATGAAAGAAACTTTTCTCTGCATGAAAGTGCATGAACTTTTCACCATATGAAAGAAACTTTTCTCTGCATGAAAGTGCGTGAACTTGAAAATAACTTTGCTGCACTATAATTTATCATCTGTGTGATTTTCCATCAAGGACAACACTTGTCTCATAATTCCAACAATCTCCCCCTTTGGACTTGATGGAAAAGCTAACTTGAGAACTGTCATCTGATTCCTTTGAGTTGTCCGGCATCCCATGCACTCTGTCACATCTAATATCTCTTCCGTAGATTCATCTAGATATATATAAGTGATTTGATCTTCTACAAGTTGGTTGCCATCAAGTACAACACATGCATCATAATGCCAAAAATCTCCCCCTTTGGACTTGATGGCAACAATACCAAATTACTCTCCCCCTTTGACATCAAGGGCAATGGGCGGACCAAGATATTTTCTTCCTTTGCTGTCCATACTCCCCCTGAGTACCTGCTGAAATCTCTGAATGAGCTCCCCCTTTGTATATGCCATGGTGCGCGAATCTATCCATGCTCTTTCTGAGAACATGCTGAAATCTCTGCTCTGCTGAAATATGCTTGTTCATTCTCCCCCTGACTGTAAGCAAGGTTTGGAAAAAGATGTTCTACAAGAAGAACATGACTCTATACATCATAAATGACCTTCCTATCACCAAAGACTCATACATACATCTATCTCCCATCACAATGGTGATATACCAAGAGTTTACATATGATAACATAAGAGAATAACATCAATCATCCCAGGCATAGTGGGGAAACCAACATAGGCCGTTACATGACCTGAAGAGATATCATCAAATGACTACAATAGATAGAGACGCACTTTAGATCGAATGATATTCATGATAGAGACAAAACACCTAAATAAGATCATGATAAACATCAGCAACAACACTGTATGATCTGCTCCATAGCATCTGTCAACAACAACTAGACGAGCATCTTGTATTAGTGCATGAATCATCAAGGTATGTCTGAATCAACTCATCCTTTTGAACAGAATTCTGTATATACAGAATCATTCACATTCTATCATATGTGAGAAACACCATAGCCATCCAGATCTGCATGAACCAAGTATCATCAACTGGGAATATCTGCATCAATCAACATATGTACGAAACAACCTATCATCATATAGGTAAGAAATCATCATCATCATGTCTCCAACAATGCAACTTTGAATAATCATCCATGTATCCAGCCAACAATCCTCATCCATATATGTGCCAATAATAATAGGAATCCTGCATCATAACTTCATACATGTCCAAGATTATGACATTCATAACATTCAATATTATTCATCTGATTAAATGGACGACTATTACTTCCATAGTTAGGAGTAAAAGATTTTCTTTGAAGAATCTCTTTCCTTGATTGTTGATGGGGTTGACCTCTCCTCTCCTTGTTGATCATTTTAGATTTCTCTTTAGAGTCCCTTGCCTCACCTTGTGAACTAGATTCACCTTCAACAGATTCATGAAAACCAAGACCAGTTTTGATAGCAGGAGACCTTTGACTACTAAGAATATCATCCAAGACTTTAGTACTATCTTGAAATCGTAACAGTTTATCCTTTTCTTCTTTTAAGATATTTACCTCAATCTGAAGTTGTTCTTCCTTTTCCAGACATTGCTTCTTCAAAATTTCTTCCTTCTTCCATTTGTTGACTTAGTTTGAGAATCTCCTTTTCTTGTTCTTCATTCAAATCCTGCTGCATTTGACGAATTCTAAAGGCACATTCCAGCTGAGATTTAAGCTGATAACTTCGTTTTCTTGATTTTCAATAGCTTGGAGTAGATCTGTATTCTGCTTCTTTGATTCTTCAAGATCTTCTTTTAGTGAGAGGATCGTAGCTTCAAGCCTTTCATAATAACTAGATCTATCTATGAGTTTCTTGATTGTTGTGCTCTTTTCATTGACTTCATTTCTTAGAGATGTTACTTCGTCCTGCAACTTTTGATATTTTTCTTTGAATAAATTCCTTACCTTGCTTCCTTCCTCTTGTTGAGCTTTTAGTCTGGTAGCTACTTCTTTGAAGGCACCATCCTTTATGTTCAATAGATCTTCTTGATATGTAATTTTGTCCGTCAGCCTTTTAAATTCTGCCTCTATTTGATATCCTTCTTTCTCACCCATAAGAGCACATTCAGTTGTTTCGTTATCACTTACATCACCTTCAAATGGATAGATAGCTGGAACATCAGAGGATAACAAATTCATACCTGATAGTTCATCTTCATTCTGAAATGATTCTGAATCTGAAGTGCTTCTTCCACATAATCCCCAATCGATTCTCCCACTGTCATAGTTCTTCTGAGATGTCTTCTTCTGCTTAGGCGCTTTCTTCTTAAGCTTCTTTCCCATTGTTCCACGGATCTCCTTCAAGCGATCAAGCTTCTACCAAAGGACCTGCTCTGATACCAATTGTTGGAAATAATACTGAGAGGGGGGGGGGTGAATCAATATTATCAAATCAATATAACTTTTTCATTTCCAGAGTCTAAGTCATATATGCTGCTTCAGTTAAGAATACCCAAGTATATTTAGTAAACTTATGATTCAGTTAATTGATCTTCAATGAGTGCATTAGAACATTATCAACCATATTAACAATAAACATGTGCGGTAAAATAGAACAAATCATCACACATAAGCGACACACATGAACATCATGATATAAGGTGGAAACTCAATGTGGGAGAAAACCACCTGCTGCAAGTCATCTCAATCTTCTTCTTAATAAGAAAATCCTTTTACAATATTTCTGTGCTGGTGCAGTCTTGTACCAGTACGCAGGCTTCTACCTGCAGAGAGCTACAACCCTCTCTCGTTTTTAGTCTCTCCTGGAAGGGAGCTACAACCCCCATAGTTCTTGTACTAGCCGATCCATTTACTAGTACGCAGGTTGCTACATACTACAATGCTCCAATGTTTTCAAATGCTACTGAAAGGGAGCTTCCACCCCCTTAGCTCTTGTACTAGCTAAGATACTAGTACGTAGGCACCTGCCTACAATCTTCTCTCCTCTGGGTACCACGTTTCATACATTTTCAGACTCGATACACCTGAAGCACAACACATAATCTGAAAGGCCACGTTTCATCCAATTTTCATACTGGACCCATAAATATCATTGAAGCACATAATCAATCAATCTTCTGAATCACCCAATCACCAGATCAATACATATACAAGGATAATATGTGTGTTAGCAATCAGATCTAGTCCATCAGATCATATAAGGATAAGTCATTATGAACATAATCAATCAATCAATCACTTCTCAGAATGTTGTTATCAGAACACAGTACCAGTACCCAGACATCAATTATGAACCCAGAATCCTACAGAATAGTCAAAGGCAGTTAAAACAAATTTCAAGCAGGGTCCGCAACTTCACCAATAGACATTTGCGAACACCCGCGCTTGTGCTTCTTTCTGATATGCGGGTATCCGCACCTACACAGTCTTCTTATCTGCGGGTATTCGCACATGCACACTCTTATGCTCTACGGGTATCCACACCTGCACCGTGTCGCACCTGCGATCCTGTGGCTACATCTGCACCTGCGCACTCTTCTGCTCTACGGTATCTGCACCTGTACCGTGTCTCTCCTGCGGTCCTGCGGTTAGATCCGCACCTGCACACTCTTCTACTCTTCGGGTATCCGCACCTGGACCGTGTCGCACCTGCGGTCCTACGGCTACATACGCACCTGCGCACTCTTCTGCTCTGCGGGTATCTGCACCTGCGGTCCTGCGGGTATAGATAGCTTTCCAGTCTTCAAGCATACCCCAGACTATCAGATCTACAGATCTGATCATCCGCCATGGAGATCTTGACCCATCAGTAGATCCACCTTATAAAGCTCAGGTTCCTTCTTTATTAGATCTATATCTGCACCATAACTCAATCACCGTATTGCAGATCTAGCACTTTATCAGATATTCAATTAATCAGAAGATGCCTTTCCAAATGATCTCCTTCCTCTTTTGTAGCCTTAGGCCTTTCACAATACCACAGACCAAAAACCATAACAATTCAATACCATGGACCCAATACTTGGGATCAACACTTTTCGATGCAATACCACGGACGAAAACCATAAGATCAAAAACTGTCGGACTAATACCATGAACCAATCATGAAAGTGTGTGATCTTTTCTCTACATGAAAGAAACTTTTCTCTGCATGAAAGTGCGTGAACTTTTCTCTACATGAAAGAAACTTTTCTCTGCATGAAAGTGCGTGAACTTTTCTCTACATGAAAGAAACTTTTCTCTTCATGAAAGTGCGTGAACTTTTCACCATATGAAAGAAACGTTTCTCTACATGAAAGTGCGTGAACTTGAAAATAACTTTGCTGCACTATAATTTATCATCTGTGTGATTTGCCATCAAGGACAACACTTGTCTCATAATGCCAACAATCTCCCCCTTTGGACTTGATGGCAAAGCTAACCTAAGAACTGTCATCTGATTCCTTTGAGTTGTCCGGCATCCCATGCACTCTGTCACATCTGATATCTCTTCCGTAGATTCATCTAGATATATATAAGTGAGTTGATCTTCTACGAGTTGGTTGCCATCAAGTACAACACCTGCATCATAATGCCAACAAATTATTTCTAAATGAGAACCTGTCACAAACATGCAAAGCTAGTTCTTAACATAAATATAAACACTAGAGATTGGTCTTCAACACAAATTGTATTTTATCCTCTTTAGCACCAAAACTCTATTTTTTTGTCATCTTGCTTTTTTAAAGTTAGCTATCCCCTCTACTCAAATTCCTTGTCTTATGCGTTTTTGACCCGGGCGATTTAAAACACAATTTTACTCATCACATGTTCTCACATCTAGGAGAGATAAATCTCTCACCCACCTCTTAAATGCATTCAATAAAACCACTCCCCTCATGAGTTTACCTAGCCCATGCTTCAAGAACTAATTGATATGACTCTTCTACCAACCTCAAAAATGCATTCAATGACTGGTTTTAATAAGTCAAATGGGGATTATATGCTAATGACAATTAATTTATGCTAATAACATGGGATTTTAGGCATGTGTGATTTACCGTTGGACCCATTTTTATCCCCCTCATTTATGGAATGATAGTTCCTTCATGAATATGTTCTTATCTATCTTATAACCAGTGATGTATTTTATATTATTATTTTCAATATAAATGTTTACATATAATTTTTTGTTTGATATTGTGTCCATGACTTGTGGGACTAACATGTGACCTAAGAAACCATAACCTAGGGCATCTAAGCCATCAAAATCACTTGACGATCACACTAGGCCTAGACTACACCAACCCATAACATGGATAATTGTTTTTGGTGTCTCCTCTGACTATTGTGAGTTTCGCACATTGGTCACCTTACATAATAAAACCATTGAAATCCAATAATGTTATTGATATTTGGATACATTTTTACATATTATATATCTTGGCATTTACACATTCATCATATTTAAAAATATACATTTCTAATCTAGTGATCAAAATCAGGGTGTTACATTTTCCTCCCCCTACATTTTTTCACTATATTTGGTGCACATCACCATATAGGTTTACATGTAGATACATAATTATTTTTTACATCTTAGCACTCTATAATTTGACAATTTAGTAACTCCTATAGAAATTCCAAATGCCCAACTCTCACTCCCCTCAACCTACATAATCCAAGGAAGAGTACTCCCTTCTCTCCATCACAATCCTTTAGGCTATCCCACTTACCTTTGAGGGCTCAACCACTGGTTGGACATGAAATATCCAAGCTATGGAATTTAGTAATCCTAGCTATAAAAAATGGTGTATTTAATCATTTATGCACAAATGTACATTCATATTTCCTCAAAATATGCAAAAAGCTATGGGTAGTCCTCCCACATAGCCTCTTCATGCTCCCATGTGGTATCTTCAGGATTGCAATAGGTCCACTAGACCTTTACCAAGATAATGGATTTGCACAAGAGCACTTCTAATTTTGAGTCTAAGATCCATATTGGCTTCACCAAAAATTCCCCTTTGTGCTCCACCTAGACCATGGTCTAATCAATCACAAGGTTAGGATTAATAGGCACATACTTTTTCAATAAAGATACATGAAACACTTTTATGAATATTCATGGATGCAAGTAATGATTGAATGTATTGATAAGCCTCATAAATGGGTAATTATATGGGTTCATTTTACCTCCTAAACTAGTCAAACCAACCATTCTCTTAGCTTATTACATGATTTTCTGATTATATTTATGCTTATAGAGTGAGTTGAGTTAGTTATTGTGCCATGTGGTCTAACATGTATTTAATGCAGATTATCGATGATTTTCGAGTTCAAAGTCAAGGATCCAATGGAAAAATGGTAGCGATAACTCGAAGTGGAAAAAGGAGAGTACTTATAGGAGGGAATCCCCCTCATTTATTACTCCTCACTTCGAATTCCCCTTCATTTAGTTCAGAGTACAAGCGGCCGAATCATGCACTAAAAGACAGCCGAGCAAGTGGAGGATGACTGATGATTATCTCGAGTTTTGGGAACCAAGCCTCCCTGATTTTAAGGAAGTTGTTGGTAGCTTCATTTCTATAAGTAGAGATGCCTAGGGCTTCACTAGGGTCAAATTTTTGTTGGATTTTTGGTAATGTAAACTCTACTCCAACTTCGAGCTTATTTTTTGTGACAGTTTCATGTAATCTTGCTATTGTTTTGAAAATAAAGATGGAATCCTTTTTGAGCTAGCACTGAATTACCTCATAGGGCTGAAGCTCTTGGGTTAGGGCCCAATCCAAGCAGCCAAGCTCCTCTTTACTTGTATATGTATGCTTTGTTTAAGTTTGTAGATTAGTTTGTTGTTAAATGTATTTCTTTTATGGTTAAGAATAGGTTGCTTTTGATGATTTAGTAGTTTGCTTCCATTTGTGCTTTCTGTAGCAAGTTAAATAGTGATAAAAAAAGATTCAAAAGGCTATCAACAGTGCCTTATCCTCTCTTCCTCCCTTTGGGACCATGATTTGAGGCAAAGACCCTCTTGCTGCCCCAAAACCACAGATTTTCCTCCTTCATAGGACTTCTAGTGTTTGCAGCTTTTTAGAAGGTTAATAGTCCATTTTTGCTTCACTTTAGATCTTCTTCATCATGCTTACTTCCTGATTTGCAATAGTCTTCTTTCATGCTTTCCTTTCCTACATTATTTCTCAGCATTTCCTTTCATAGATCATAGTTTAAACATTTTTTATGCAAAACTCTGTTTTTCCTCAATGCATTCATTTCACTTGTTGCTTGATTTCCTTGGTTGACTGCCAGTTTTTATGCAGCAAATCTCTTCCAGCAGTAGTCCAACTTATTAGAAATCATACACTCCATCTAATCCATGCCCTATTGGTCTCCTAAACCTCACCTCAATTCTTCCTTAGTTTCCTGCATTTTTCCTAGAACTTCTTCCTCTCTCCTTGAGAAAATCCAATCATATTTCTCTCTCCCTGTGGTTCATGGTAGACCATAGGTGCCCTAACACCTCATTCCAACCTTCACCCACTCTCACACCCTCAAAACAGTGAAAACTTCTCTCGTCCTCCTCCTGTAGACCTCCTGTAGGACGTTGTTTTTCCTCCTGTAGATTTTCCTATAGGCTTTCTTTTGAAGGCCAAGTGTAGGAAAAGCCTCTAGAAGGCCACCTGAGACCTCATAAGACCCATCCACACCATACTACATCCTCTCAAGTACCAAAACGGCCCTCCAACGCCAACTATTCGCTGCCACATTCACACACGATAAATTACATGCATGTCAATTTTACATAAAAATACATAAAAATCCAAAAATATGTTCTTTGCTTATTTACTTCCAGAAATAGCATAGTTAGACGTTGTTTACTTCCTTGAGTATGTAATGTCATTCCTTTCATGGTTTTCATAGTGCTTCTGCAAAAGTATAATTAGTTGGTTATTTAGGGTTTACTAGGTTTGCTTTACATTGCAGTCTTTCTCCTTTCGGCAGTTAGAATAGCATTTGTAGAGTAATCTTTCTTTCCTTCCATCACATATAGAGCTTCTTTTGGAATCCATAGAAGTTGGCTTGAGCTCCTAGTGATCTCACGCCGGCTGACCAAGTGACAACTTGCAGTGAGAACTAGTACTTGTGCATACAGCGCCGATGCTTCCAAGTTTGTTACGAACTACTGGGTTGATAAGAGTAAAGTAGGTAGCCTAGGAGTTGCAGAATTATTGCTGCAATACTGGTGCTCACCATTTTTTTGGTGTTGTTGTCGTGGAAGCGTCAGAGTATTCTGTGATTATTGCTTTCTTCTATTTCCTATTGCAACATTATGCTAATAGTTCATTTCAACAAAAGTAGACTAGTCATTTCTTTTCCTTTCAAGTTCTGCATTTCCTTGCTTTCCTTTTCAATTCTACAAATTTCCATTTCAGCAAGTTCATTTCAGTTAGCTGCAATTTGTTTTGTTCAAATCATAGTTTCCATTTCTGCAAGTACTATCAGTGTGGGGAAAATAAAAAGACAACAACAAAAAAAAGATTTCCTTTCATGCCTCGTAGGAATAGAGATAACTTAGGAAAATTCTTGCCCAACACCCCCACTGCTTCACACAGCCAACCTTCTCTCTTCTTCGGTGGCTGCGATCAAGACGAACCCTTAGGTGAATAGCCAGACATATTTGAAGAACCTATAGGGGAAGAAGAAGAAGAAAACATTCCTCTGGAGCCAATGGCTGAAAACATAAATGCTAGGGGGAATGGAGAGAGAATAAAGGGTACCTTTCCCATTTGGGAGACCAATGAGGACATCAAAATGAAGAATATAAGCCCTTCTGCCCTACCTCATTTCCATGGTTTGACTACAGAAGATCCTGACACCTTCTTGTTCGAGTTTGCTGTCATCTGTCAAACTTATGACTATGTAGAAAATGAGCAAAGTTGAAATTGTTCCCTTCTACTCTCAAGAATGCAGCACTACGCTGATTCATGGGATTACCTAGAAATAGCATCACAACTTGGGCTCAGATGTAGTAGGCCTTTAACAACAAGTATCAAGACTATTGCTGGTCAAAAGATACTAAGGAAGAAATCTTCCGAATGACCATAAGAAGTGATGAGTCCCTGGAAGACTATGAAGAGAGGTTCCAGCTCAGTTACAAAAGGGCAGGTGTACACTTGACCCTGAGTCTTTGAAGTTGGTCCTGCTCAAGGGAATCCGGGAAGATCTTCTGACACCCTCCATCTGCTGGTTGGGGGAGACATCTACCAACTACCCTATGAGGACATAAAGACTGTTTTTAGAAACTATTCTAGGGCAACCATAAAGAAAGGTAGGGGGAGTCAACCCATAGGCAGTACATCTTCCTCCAACTCATCCATTAAAGGAGAAATTGGAAGCATGCTAGAAGACTTCAAGAGTGAGATGTTGTAGACTCTTGCCATGCAAATGCACACCTTACATATCAAAAGAAAATAAGAGGAAGCAGAGAGGGCTTTGGCCATTTTTTCCCCTAGATGCACTAGGAGGCATCCTAGGAATGAATGCCCACTGAAATCTATAGAGGTTTGTTCAGTCTGTGAAGAAAATCATTCTAAAGATAAGTGCCCTTCCTTGCTCAGACTTAAAGCTGTATATCAAGGGGCTGAGGGAGTCACTGAACAACTCTACTACATAAACCAAAGAAGGTTGCTTGGACCTAGACCATACCAGCAGAGAATGTAAGGGACATCTCAGGCATACTACAACCCCAACCAAGTTCCCTCCATACCTTCTTGGGGTCCCCCTGCTCATCGTTCCTGGTCCACACTGCCTCCTTGGTCCTTCACATCTCAATATCATGCCCAAACAGCCACCCATTCATTTCAATCCTATGTTCAGCCACAACCTCAGTGGAATGCATCTCATCACGGGTGGAGGGCACAATACAACTCTCTTCCCGCTCTCATGCCTCCACCACCTGCCCAACCACAATCGTTACCTTTTTCTCCACCAAGGCAACCCCAAATGATTGCCCAGCCAAATCTGAACCCGAACAACAGACAGGCTCAACAAGTGTATAGTGGGGAACCATCATGCCCAACTTATGTTGTGGATATTCAAGAAATCAACTTGCGATCTGGGAAAGTTCTCCCAGATAGCCAGCCTCCACCCAAGGAGGTTGAGGAAGATAAAGAGGAAAGAAAACCTAAAGAAAATCCGCCCTTTCCTGAGAGACTATTTGTGATAGTTCAGCCTACCCTAGAAGCGATTGAACTCCTGGAGAATTGAAACATTTATGTGTAAAGATACCACTTCTCCAAGCCATAAAAGATGTGCCTATCTACAATAGGTTAATAAAAAATAAGTGCTTTAGGCATCCAGGAAGGTTCAATCAATGTCATAGGACAACTGTCTGACCTCATGTTGGGGCAGGTAATCTACCCAAAAAATTTTTGACCTTGGAAGCCTAGTAGTTGATGTCCACATCAATGGCACAAAGATCCCACATACCTTGATTGATCTGGAAGCTGCCATTAATTGATGAAAAAGGACACAATGTTCAAACTCAACCTCCAGGGCTCCTTGAGGAAGACCACGACAGTGCTACGGCTAGCAGGCCGCTCCACAGTGACCCCTGAGGGGATTGTGGAAGATGTGCTAGTCTCCATTGATTCTTGGGAGTACCCTGTTGATTTCTTAGTTCTCCAGTCAAAGGCAAAGCTCACTAGGTATCCTCTCATTCTAGGAAGACCCTGGTTGGCTACAACTGATGCCTACATCAGTTGTTGAGCTGTGAACATGACCATAAAGAATGGGCACATGTCCAAGCAGTTAATCCTATATCCTCCTGCCCAACCCTTGCTAGAACATGATATACCTCTCTGGTTGGAGGAGGAAGATGAGGATGAAGTTTATTTTGCACCACTTTGTACATTAGAAACCGCCATGGGGGGAACCGCAAGATGAGGATGATATGATGGAAAATTTGATTCAGAATCCACCTCCCAGTGTGTCACCATTAGAAGACATAGTAAGAGAAACACAAAAAAACCCCTCAACTGATCTCTGTGCGGCCGATCCTACTTCTCCCCATGTCAAAAATATGGAGTTCGGCCTAGAAAGAACATTGAAAATCAATCCATCCCTATCTACTTCCCAAGAGAAGGAGCTATGCAGCCTGCTGAGAAAACATCCAGATGCCTTCGCTTGGAGTTATAAGGAAATGAAGGGAGTGCACCCTTCAGTTTTTACTCATCACATATACATCAAGGAAGATTTCAAATCAGTCAGGTAGCCTCAAAGGAGGATGAATCCAACACTTAAAGATATTGTTAAGGAAGAACTACAGAAATTGCTTGATGCAAGATTCATCTATCCCATCTCTAACAGTGAATGGGTCTCTCCTTTGGTGTTAGTGCCAAAGAAAAATGATAACTGGAGAATCTGTGTCGATTATCGGGAATTGAACAAAGCAACTAAAGAGGACCATTTTCCTTTACCTTTCATAGATCAAGTGTTAGATGGTCTGGAAGGGAAAAAGTTTTTTTCTTTCCTAGATGGGTTTAGCAGGTACAATCAGATTCAAATCAGCCCGGAAGACCAAGATAAGACCAATTTCACTTGTCCTTGGGGTACCTTTGCATATCGGATCCTTCCTTTTAGTTTGTGCAACGCTCCAGCCACTTTCCAGAGAGCGGTATTGAGTATATTTTCTAAACTAGTTCATGATGCGGTAGAAATATACATGGATGATTTTACTCCTTATGGTTTTGGCTTTCAGGAAGCTTTATCTAACCTAGGAAAAGTTCTAGATAAGTGTATCGAGATGAAATTGTGACTCAATTTGGAAAATGTGTTTTTCTGATGACTGAAGGGACCCTGTTAGGTCATGCAATATCTCAACAAAGACTGTAGGTGGACCCCAACAAAATTGCCATCATCCAAAGGGTCCCACCTCCTCGAAGGTGAGAGATGTCAGAAGTTTCTTAGGTTTTGATCAGGTGCTCATGTCCTAAGTGTCGTAAAATGCTCAAAATTTAAAGTGCTTAGAACTGGTTCAAAGTTGAATGACTGGAAATTTCTCGTCTTCCTGATTCCGGCGCCACAAACGGTTCGAAAAACGGTCACCGTATGAGGAAGTTATGGCAAAAAGAAGAATTTGTCCATTACATTAGAAATTTTAATTTTTCAAAAAAAAATTAAAAAAGGAATATTCTGCCAGCACGAAATTCGAGGCAACCACCAAAAAATTAAATGTAACTACAGTTAAGTTGGCGGAATTTTGGTAGGAGCGCCAAATTTGGCGAACCCGCCATAATTGGCGGAGCTATCTGGAGTTAACTAAAGTTAGCTGGAGTTTTTCTAGGGGCAAACTGGAAAAACTTTAAATGGTCATAACTTTGGCTAGGAAAGTCGGTTTTGGACGAATTTATTTTTGATTTTGGGTATTTTCGACCTTCTGAAGCCATTGGTGCAGGTCTTACAGCCATCTGAGGTCATTTGCAGAGGTTTTAGAGCCGTGAAAAATTCTAGGAGCCACTAGGGTCCAGTTTTGTGAAAACTGTATAGGGTTGCAGGTATCCATTGGAGGTGATCCAATAGTCAATCCTGAAGGATTCAAGTGTTCTGAATCCATTTTTACCATCTATTTCTCTTGTAGATGCTTCTATTCAGCTGTATTTTCAATTTGAACATTTAATAAAAACAAGGACAAGCCCGGTTGGGAGCTTTGGACCCAACAGACGTAGCCCTGGAGGGGGTGAACTGCTTTATCAACTTCTTTTGCATTTTTGGTTGATTTATTTTGCAGAAAAAATTCGTTTTAATGTGTTAAATAGTAAAAGGAAATAACTCTGCTATGCTTAAATGGGTCATGCACAGCTGAAAATTTCATGTGTTTTCTTTCTGCAAGACATGGAAATCTTTTAAACATGTTTAATTCTGAATTGAATACCTTGCAAACAAATTTCAAGTAGTTTCAAATTCATATCAAGTTGGTATCAGAGCTCAGGGTTTGTACAAAGATCTTCTAACTGTCTTGCAAAGTATTGATGCTTACCAGGTTGAAATTCAAAAGAGGGGAAGGACAGTTGACTAGAGAACGAGAGAATCCTCAGTCAAGGAAGGCCAGAGAGACATCACCTCCACCTTCAATTTCACCCTCAAGAGTCTCAGCAGAAGCTTCAAGGATGTCTGAACATGAAGGAGAAATTCCTACAGAGACAGATCCAAGAGAAGAAGAAAGAGTCTTCAGAAAGGCTTTCTTGGACCTCACTGAAATGGTGAGGATATTGTACGAAGAAAGAAATGAGAAATTGGCTGGAGAAGGGTCCAAACATCCACATGAAGGAGAGGGCTCTTCAGGAGGTAAGAAGGATGATGATCATTGCAAGAAAGGACATGGAGGAAATGGTGATCCACCACCCCCATCTTCACCTTCTTCCTCTTCATCTTCGTCTTCTTCTGTTCATAAGCATAGATCCTCTGGAAAAAGTCCTTTTTTGAAGCTTGATGTAAAATTTGAATTACCTATGTTTAATGGTGAAGTGAATGCAGAAAAGCTTGACAATTGGATTAGGTAGTTGGAAGTTTACTTGAGGATCCAAAATATGCATGATGATGCCACAAAGATTCAGTTGGCTTCTTTGAGAATGGATGGAGCAACATTGGTCTGGTGGGAGGCCAAGACTAAAGAGGAGATCAAGAAATTTGGTAAGGTTACCTTAACATGGCCTGAATTTTTGTTAGCCATTAGAAAACAGTTTTATCCTCTTGCTCACATGCAGAAAGCCATTATGATTGGAAAAATTTCAGACAACTTAAGGGTCAGAGTGTCCAAGACTACACCCAAGAATTCAGGAGAAGAGCTCTCTTGTTAGGGGTAGATTTACAGACCTAAGAAACCTTGTTGAAATACATCGGTGGCTTGCATAGCTACCTTAGACACACCATCATGATGTTTAACCCTACTAGCCTGGACGAGGTTTGTGTCCAAGCTACCCATTTAGAGGCAAGGGGAAAAAACACATTTGAAGAGGGTAGAAATAAGCCCCCCAAGGGGAAAAACAAAGAGAAAACCTCCAAGGGAAAGGGCAAAAAGAATGCATCTGTCAAACAGGAGAGTGATAAAGTGATCTGTAAACACTGTTCTAAACCAGGTCATGAGGAGAAAAACTGTTGGAAATTATATCCTGAAAAAAGACCTCAATTTAACAAATCCAAAGGGAAACAGAAAACTGCTGCTACTACATCTACACCACAAGATTTAGGGGAAGATTCAGGTGATGAAACCAAAATTGCAGCCATGGGTTTGAAAAACTTGAAGGGAAAAGAAATTGAAACTCAAGATAGCACTAGTACCTCAAACTGCCATGTACAAGCTCCTAATGAGGAAGAAAGAATTGAACTATTTCATGTGAGGGTGATTTCAAAACATACTAAAATTGACACACTTTTTGATAGTGGGTCACAAGCAAACCTTATATCAGAGGACTTGGTCAAGGAGATTAAACTTGAGACCGTTCCACATCTGAAGCCATATCCACTTGGATGGATTTGCAAGGATGCAAATTTACAAGTTTCAAGAAAGTGCACATTGCGCTTTGCAATTATTGCACATTTTATTAACACGGTTGAACTTGATGTGGTACCTTTTGATATAGCAGGAATTGTTTTGGGAAGTCCTTACTTGTTTGACAGGAAATCTATCTTTCATCGCCATGAAAACAAATATCATCTGTTCAAAGATGGCAAGGAGTTCATTGTTAGAGCTCATCACAAGAAGACAAATATAGCGATGGTGAATGCAGGACAGGTAAAAAGGCTGGTCAATTCAAGTAAGAATTTTGTTCTTCTTATGATTAAGCCCAAGGTTGATGTGAATCATGAGTCATTTGACAATTGTGATCCAAAACTTAAATTAGATCTGTATGATGTAGTTGATGCATATCATGAGATGTTTCAGGAGCCTACAGGTTTTCCTCCTAAGAGGGAGATTCAGCATGAAATCCATTTGCATCCAGATTGTCCTCTTCCAAACATAGGCATGTATCGCATGTCTATTATGGAGAATGTTGAAATAAAGAAGAAAATCAAGGACTTGTTGGACAAGGGTTTCATAAAGCCAAGTACTTCGCCATGTGGGTCACCGATTGTATTGATTCCAAAGAAAGATGGCACTTGGCGTATGTGTGTTGATTTCAGGGCCTTGAACAAGATAACGGTAAAGAATCGTTACCCACTCCCAAGGATAGATGATTTGCTAGACCAGCTGAAAGATGCTCGATATTTCACTAAGCTAGACTTGCGCAGTGGATATCATCAAGTAAGAATTGAAGAAAGTGACATTTGGAAGACAGCCTTTAAAACCAAACAAGGACTCTTTGAGTGGCTTGTGATGCCGTTTGGTTTGTGCAATGCACCTGCAACTTTCATGCGGGTAATGGATGATGTCTTGTGTCCTTTTCTTGATGATTTCGTTATTGTCTACTTAGATGACATCTTAATTTTCAGCAAGTCTAGAGAAGATCGTGTCATGCATGTTAGAAAAGTACTTGATGTTTTGAAGAAATATCAGTTATTTCTTAAAATGTCAAAGTGTGAATTTGGAAAGACTTCTTTCGTTTATTTGGGACACATAGTAGGAGGAGGTGCTTTGAGAATTGATCCTGCTAAGATTGAGGCTATTGTGAAGTGGCCTACTCCCAAATCCATAACAGAGGTAAGAAGTTTTTTGGGTGCAGCTCAATATTGGAGGAAGTTTATCTCTAACTTCTCTTCTATAGCAGCTCCTATGCATGCAGTGACAAGTGTGAATCATGCTTTCCAATGGGGAGGCAAGCAGCAAAAAGCTTTCGAATCTTTGAAAGAGAAGATTAGTTCAGCTCCAGTCCTTGCATTACCAGATTTGAGACAACCATTTGAGATACAAACTGATGCTAGTGATTATGCTATGGGTGCAGTTCTTCTATAGCATGGTAAGCCTATTGCTTTTCATTCTGAAACTTTTAATGGTGCTGTTGTAAATTATCCTACATATGATAAGGAGTTGTATGCATTGGTACAAAGCGTCAAAAAGTGGAAACACTACTTGATGGGCAAAGAAACTGTTATACATATCGACCATCAGCCCTTACAGTACTTGCAATCACAAAGCAAGTTACAACAGTCACGACACTTCAGATGGATGGGTTTCTTGCAATAGTTCCATTTGGTAATAAGTTGTGTATACCACAGGGGGAGAGGATAAATGTCATAAGAGAAGCTCATTCTTCTCTTATTGCTGGCCATTTTTGTGTGAGCAAAACAGTTGCACATCTACAAAGGTATTGTTATTGGCCTCGCATGGTAGATTCTGTTTCAAGGTTCATAAGAGGTTGTTCATTATGTGCTACAAGCAAGCCTAGCAACAGGAAGCTTGGTTTGTATACTCCTTTTCCAGTACCTTCTAGACCATGGGAGAGCATCTCTATGGATTTTGTAGGAGGTTTGCCAAAATCTCGAAAGCAGCATGATTATTTATATGTAGTAGTTGATCGTTTAAGCAAAATGTGTATACTTATGCCTTGTAAGAAAACTATAACTGCTGAACAAACTGCTGAATTATTTTTTCATCATGTATGGATTCACTTTGGTTTGCCTACTTCCATTATTAGTGACAGGGATTCCAGATTTGTGGGGAATTTTTGGTCCAACCTATGGGAGATGATGGACACAAAGTTGAAGAAAAGTATTGCTTTCCATCCGCAAACAGATGGACAAACCGAAGTTGTGAACAGAACCATTGTGCACCTCTTGAGAGGTTATTGCAGCAAGCATCCCAAGCTTTGGGATGAACATTTTCACTACATACAACATGCTCACAATCGTGCCAAGCACTCTTCCACAAACACCTCACCGTTTGAAGCTTGTTTTGGTTACTTACCAAAATCACCTCTTGATTTCATTCTTGAGAAAGATGTCGCCATTGAGGGACATAGTGACATTGACAAAGCTCGTTCATTCATTGAAAGAATTCAACAAATACATCAGCAAATTCAAGAACAGCTTAAGAAGAGTCAAGGAAAGTACAAGGAAAGACACGACAAGCATAGAGTCGATCACAAGTTTCAAGAAGGAGATGAGGTATGGTTGTACATTAGTAAGGAAAGGATGCAAGGAGAAGGTAAAAAGCTGAAGCCTATACGTTATGGTCCATTCAAAATCCTCAAGAAGGTTGGAAATAATGCTTTTCAATTAGATTTGCCTTCCTACATGCAAATTTATTCTGTTGTCAATGTGGAGAACTTACGTTTGTATGAACCTCCTTTGATTGCTGATCATGAAAATGCTGTTCCCCTGCCATCTATAGAAGATTTCTCGCCAGAATTCTTAGATGAGCTGAAAGAAGATACAATCCTTGACAGAAGGACACACACTTCAAGGAGGGGTAGTGTAGATTATGTTCGGGTTGGTTTCAAAGGCAGCAAACCGAACAAGGCAAAGTGGATGGAGGTGACAGAGTGAGGGAGATGTACCCTCACCTCTTTAACATGTAGTTGAAGGCTTTTGGGGTCCAAAAGCTTCCCAATGGGGAGGCGTGATCAGGTGCTCATGTCCTAAGTGTTGTAAAATGCTCAAAATTTAAAGTGCTTAGAACTGGTTCAAAGTTGAATTACTGGAAAGTGCTCATCTTCCCGATTCCGGCGCCGCAAACGGTTCGAAAAACGGTCGCCGTATGAGGAAGTTATGGCAAAAAGAAGAATTTGTCCATATCATTAGAAATTTTAATTTTTCAAAAAAAAAATTAAAAAAGGAATATTCCGCCAGCACGAAATTCGAGGCAACCACCCAAACATTAAATGTAACTGTAGTTAAGTTGGCGAAATTTTGGCAGGAGCGCCAAATTTGGCGGACCCGCCATAATTGGCGGAGCTATCTGGAGTTAACTAAAGTTAGCTGGAGTTTTTCTAGGGGCAAACTGGAGAAACTTTAAATGGTCATAACTTTGGCTAGGAAAGTCGATTTTGGACGATTTTATTTTATTTTATTTATTTTTTATTTTTTATTTTTTTTTATTTTGGGTATTTTCGACCTTCTGAAGCCATTGGTGCAGGTCTTACAACCATCTGAGGTCATTTGCAGATGTTTTAGAGCCGTGAAAGTTCTAGGAGCCACCAGGGCCCAGTTTTGTGAAGACTGTATAGGGTTGCAGGTATCCATTGGAGGTGATCCAATAGTCAATCCTGAAGGATTCAAGTGTTCTGAATCCATTTTTACCATCTATTTCTCTTGTAGATGCTTCTATTCAGCTGTATTTTCAATTTGAGCATTTAATAAAAACAAGGACAAGCCCGGTTGGGAGCTTTGGACCCAGCAGACGTAGCCCTGGAGGGGGTGAACTGCTTTATCAACTTCTTTTGCATTTGTGGTTGATTTATTTTGCAGAAAAAATTCGTTTTAATGTGTTAAATAGTAAAATGAAATAACTCTGCTATGCTTAAATGGGTCATGAACAGCTGAAAATTTCATGTGTTTTCTTTCTGCAAGACATAGAAATCTTTTAAACATGTTTAATTCTGAATTGAATACCTTGCAAACAAATTTCAAGTAGTTTCAAATTCAGATCAGGTTTAGCCAGATATTACAGAAGATTCATTAAATATTTCAGCAAGCTAGCATCTCCTTTGTTTGGCCTTTGAGTTCATATGGTCGGAAAACTGTCAAGAAGCCTTAGATACCTTGAAGAGCAAGCTAGTGACTGCCCCAATTCTTAGAGGCCCAAACTGGGCCCTGCCATTTCACATTCATACATATTCCTCGAACAAAGCAATAGGAGCAGCCTTAGGACAAATTGATCAAAAGTTACCTTATTCCATATACTTTATAGGCAAAAACTTGTCAAAGGCAAAGTTAAACTATACAGTGACTGAGAAGGAGCTCCTAGCTGTCATGCATTTCTTAAACAAATTTAGACATTATATCACAGGCTATCAAACCTTTGTGCACACTGATCATGCTACAATTAGATATTTAATGAGCAAACCAGATGTAAATGCTCGCATTATTAGATGGTTGCTTTTGTTGTAGCAGTTTGATTTGACCATTATTGATAAGTCTGGTAAAGAAAATGTTGTTGCTGACTTTTTATCTAGAGTAAATTTGCCTGCAGGTGAAGAAGGAATGGTGGATGACCAAATGCCAAATAAGCACCTATTTTCTATATCAGTACTCTCTCCATGGTTTGCTAATATAGAAAACTACTTGGTTTCAGCACAGTTCCCACCACACCTGTCCTCAAAGGAGAAGAGAAAGATAGTAAGGAAAAGTGCCCCTTTCACCTAGATTGGGGGCAATCTCTTCAAACTTGGCCCAGATAAAATCTTGAGAAGATGTGTCAGGGAGGAGGAAGTCTTTGAAATCCTCCTGACCTATCATGATGGGCCTTGTGGAGGTCATTTTGCAGCAAAAAGAACTGCCTTCAAGATACTGCAAGCAGGCTACTACTGGCCCACTCTTCATCAGGATGTGAGGAGATATACAAGCCAGTGTGATCAGTGTCAGAGGATGGGGAAACCTACTCCAAAGGATGAGATGCCCATGCAACCTCAAGTGACCTTTGAGCCATTTGAGAAGTGGGGCATGGACTTTGTGGGTCCTATCAGCCCTCCTTCAAAGCAGAAACAATACATCATTGTGTGCACCGATTACTTGACAAAGTGGGCAGAGACAAAAGCAATCAAAGCAGTGACAAAGGAAAAAGTAGCTGAGTTTTTGAGAGAAAACATATTCTACAAGTTTGGGTATCCGAGAGAGTTGGTCACAGATCAAGGTAGTCAGTTCACTTCCAACTTGATTGAAGACCTGCTCACACATCATAAGATCAAGCACAAGACTTCCACCCCTTACCATCCACAAGCCAATGGACAAGTGGAGGTCACTAACATAGCATTGGAAGGGATCCTGACCAAGGTAGTGAGCAGCGGCAAAAAATACTAGGTGGACAGTTTAGTTGAGGCCATTTGGGCCTACAACACAACATGGAAGACCACCATAGGGTTCAAACCTTATGAACTGGTCTATGGGAAGAAGGCTTTGTTGTCAATAGAATTTGAGTTCAATACACTAAGGATGGCAGCTTAGCTAGACCTAGACCTCAGCCATGCACAAAAGGAGAGATTACTTTAGCTCAATGGTTTGGATGAATACAGATTGCAGGCCCTTCTCCACACAGAGGTAGTTCAGCTTCAGAGAAAAATATGGCATGACAAAAATATCAAGGAAAAGCAATTCCAAGAGTGAGATTGGACACTACTCTATGATTCAAGATACAAAGACTTCAAAGGCAAGCTGAGGACAAGATGGTTGGGACCCTGCACTGTGGATAAATGCAATGACAATGGTTCAGTTCTGATCAGAACCATTGAGGATGAAGCCATCCCCATGCTTGTCAATGGACATCGGTTGAAAGTTTACAAAAAACCCCTCTCCAAGCAAGAGTTTATTGAAGGTCTAAATAAAACAGTGATGGTAGTGGAGCATGTCTTAGCTTCCACTTCACCCACTCACTAAAGAAAAAATAAAAAATAATAAGGACTCAAGTGAAAACCTCCATGAGGTGCTTGAGTCCCATCATTGGGTTGAAAACCTCTTATGAGGTGACCCAGTGATGTCAAAAAAAAAAGAGAAAAAGAATAAGATCCCTGGGTGAAAATCTTCCCTGGAGGCACCCAGGGTAGGAAATTAGGGTGAAAACCTCTCTGAGGTGCCCTAGTTGTTTTTAAAAAACAAAAAAAAAGAGAGAAAAAAATGAATTTTTGTTGCATTGCAGGTTTGCAGGAGGACTACAGGGAGCAGAAGAAGGTGCCAAGGGGACCCTGCCATCATAACAACACCTATCTCACCTTCTCCACACTTTTCTCTATCATTTCTGGCATTTCTTTCACCCCACTGTGCTTCTTTTTCAAAAACTATGTTTTCTACAAGAGGATCTCTGTTTTCTACAGGAGGTTCCTGTAGGAACTACAGAGAACCAGAAATGGATACAAAAGGCAATTTGAGGGACAAGGAAGCTTCATGAAGAACCTATAAACTCTCCTACAGTCTTCAAACCTCCTTGCCATCATTTACAGGCTGCATCATACCCCAAGAATCATTTTTTTTCCTGTCCAAGAAAAACATAGAAAAAATAGTTTTCAGTAAAAGAAAGAAAACAAAAAAATAAGAGAGGAAGCAACACCATCCACCTCACCTGAAGCTTACCTACTACCTCTCCATCTTTATCTACAACTATGGCATCATCCTCAAGCTCCAAGCATAAGAAGAAGCTGAAGTTTCAAGGGGAGAAGCAGCTACAGGAGCTCCTGTAGGAATTCCAGTAGCAGCTGATCCCATTAAAACCCAGCACCAGCAGCAGGAGAATGCACACATGAAGGTTGAGAATAAACCCAAAGCTCAGACCCAGCCACAGAATAACCTGCACAAGACACAACCACACATCAGCAAGCAGACATCATGCATCAAAATAAATAAAGGCATACAACAGAGAGAGAGCCACAAAACCTCACAGCGAATACATTTGGATCACAGGTAAGTAACTAAATCACTCCTTTATTTGCATTTGTGTAATTAGAAGTCATGCAAAAGCAATGAGATGGTTGACGTTGAATGAGGGAAAGGTGGCCAGTTAACTGGGCCACCTTCATCTAGTTGACTCCACTCATCTGAGATGTCACCCACACGTGCGCACAGTCAACTCCAGCAAAAGATGCCAAGGACAGGTAGTGGAGGAAGTGTGAACTCCAATGCAATGATGGGATGATTATGAGGAGAAGCCATGATGAGCAAGCAGGTGGGGACCAACGGTCTGAATATGGCCAATGTATACCTTGCCAGCTCACCCCTCATCACCGGAAATATCCATAAAGGGTAATAAGTACTCCTCCCCGAGCATTCTCACCACCTTTTCCTTCATTCTCTCCTCGTAACTCAGCTACAACAGTCTCCTTGTGCCCCCACAGCCTCGTAACCATCGTCCTCCATCGATCTCTCCCATATTCCTGCTCTCAGCATTTTCTACAGGAGCACCTACAAGTTCTATAGGAGCACCTACAGGAATTCTACAGGAGGGACAACAAGCTTCTACAGGAGGGGCAGTGAGTTGTTTTGAACGGAGAAAACTCGATTTTTTGCACGATTTTTGGTCTGAAGAGGTAGGGTTCATGCATGCCCCCTATTGAATATCAATATATGAAAGAAATGGTCTCAATTTGAGGAGGAAATAAGTCTTTAGGAGAGGATAAAATACATTAAAAAAATTATGCTTATTTAAAAAAAAAACACAGTCTCCTCTATTTCTCTATTTTTCTCAAAATTTGTTGTCTCCATCTCCACATTTGGTTTCCCAAAAGAGTATAAACAAAATGACAGGAGGGTTTATGAGAAAGGAGCCCACTAACTCCACTAGGCTCCATGCACATCCACAAGTGGTGGACATCTTCACAAGGGAAAATTGGATGAATTTCTTTGAGAAATTCCAAGGGTTTGATGAGGAAATTTCCCAAGAGTTTTCTCTCTCTCTCTGGTACCCCACACAAGAACTCATGCCATTGTCACCT
Source organism: Pinus tabuliformis (assembly GCA_031772625.1). NCBI lineage: Eukaryota > Viridiplantae > Streptophyta > Pinopsida > Pinales > Pinaceae > Pinus > Pinus tabuliformis. Next base: position 1,474,390,702 of record CM062820.1, on the reverse strand, counting down.
TTAAAGGTATTTCCATGGATATAACCCCTGAATTTATTAGTAGGGTCACTACCCTTCCTCTTGGACTACCTTGGAGTAAGGATGAGAAACCAATTGGCCAGGCTGCCAAGAAAAACTTTTTCCAAAACAATGAAACCCATATAGAAGATAAAAATGGCACTAGAAGGGCTAGCGTACCATATCCTTGGGATGATGTTAGCTATCAAATAATCAAATACATTTCCTATGAGGGGAGGTACAACATTGTCTATGGTTATCACTTTAGAATCCTCCATGAATTAAGGTATGGCAAGGACACTCCAGCACCTCAGAAGCTCAGTATCCCCTACTTCCTCTTGTAGTCCCTCATTGACTCCAGCACTAAGGTTCAAGTAGGAAATTCAAAGCAGCTAGCTCACCATGGGTTAACCAAAATCCTAGTGGAGGAAGCCCTTCATACATTTACACTCCCTCTAGCATGGGAAGTCTTCTGAAACATGACAGCTGAGGATGACATAAAGGCCTATGATGTCAATCCTGCTGGCAGTTAGGAGGAAGAGTAGCAAGGGGGAGAAGGTGAAGCCACCAGTGACTTAGTAGAACAAGAAAGGAAGGAGGGAAAAATTGAAATAGAGGAGGAGAGAGCTGAAGAAACAGAGCAGGAAGAGACAAAAAAAGAGAAAGAAAAAGGGACAAAAGGAGGAGAAAAATAGGCAGAAAAGGCAGAACAAGGAGAAGAGTCCCCTGAGACTTTGGAAAGGGAGGAAACAGCTACCCTCATTGCCCTTAGTACACCAATCAAGCCAAAGAAAAAGAGGAAAAGACAAGCCTTCATGTATTTCAAGGCTAGGAAGAGCACAAGAATCAAAATAGGCAAACCTCAGCCCTCTTCAAAAGTGCCAATTACAATTGAAGATTCACCCTCTGCCAATGGGAAAGAATCCTCTTCTAAGACACCTATAACATATGAAAGGGATACTCCTAGATCTTCCACATGGAAGGAAAAGGTAGTACTACAACACCCAAAAACAGTCCTACAGGAGGCTCATACAGTTCTACAGGAGACATTATCAAAACTACAGGAGACCCAACAACTTGAGAAAATGATAGAAAAATAGCCACAGGTAAAGGAGAAAGCACCAGAGATACAAGAACCTGATCCCCAGCCTAGTCTTTCTTCCTATTACAATCTACTTGAGGGAGGAAGGATAATCCCATAGAAATTTGCAATCCCACTATTCTTTGAATTGGAGAAAGAAAGAGTAAGAACACATAGGTGGATGCAAATAGCCAAATCCAAAGGAGTTGAGGATGTTGGCCATATGGAAAACAAACTTAGAGAGATGGGCAAAGAGTTGAGTGCTCTCAGAGACAGGGAAGCAATTACAAGAAGCCACCTTGAAACTGAAAATGAATTGTTAAGGAGGCAACTGCAAGAGAAGGAGACTCAACTGGCATGCATGGCCAGCTTATCCATGGAGGCATTGCAATGTAGAACACCAACAAAATCCTACGGCCTCTATCTCAAGGACCAATGGTTACAATTCTAGATAAAGACTTTGGCACAAAGAGGCACAATTCCTTTCCAAGATTACAAGAAGTTTATGGATCTGTGTGACCAAAGCACATTATAGGATAAGGCAAAAATGGTAGAATTCTACCTACATAACATGGCCCTCACAGACATGAATGTGTGGAACCGTAATTCCAAGCTAGGGTACCTGCAATTAATGGCCATGGCCTCATGGATGAACCATGAAGAATTGAGGGCAACAGAAATAAAAAGATTGATGATAAAGGAGCAGAATGAGCCACTAATGATAAAAGTTGAGCCATCAGATCCTATGGCACTCATCAGCACACACAAACTGCTTGCTAATGAACCTCTGATTGCCCCTAGATATCTCACCAATCAGGCACAAGCCATTACACACTTTGAGGATATGCAAAGGCTACTTAGGGATGACTGTGTGCGTGCATGCATGAGGAGATGGAACACCTTAAGACACAATTTGCAGATCAGGGAATATGATTCCCCCATGAGGCTGAAGGAGGCATTGAAAAGAGTGCCAATGTACAAGCACTCCATGCAGAGGCAGAAGGTCAACTGGATTGGCCTCAAACTGAGTCCCCCACTACTGTTAGGCATGCTAGAAGGCAGAAGGGAGGAAGAAGAGGAAGAGCAGTGGAAGGAGATAGACAGGAAGGAAGGATTCTATGGAAAATAAGAGTAGACCACATCAGAAGCCTGGGATGCTAGGGAGGCCACCAGGGCCATAAAAGATGAGGAGATTGATTAAGTTGCTCAAAGGATGAGCAAAACTTTCAGTAGGGGGTTGATGATGAGCCTCATAAATGGGTAATTATATGGGCTCATTTTACCTCCTAACTTAGTCAAACCAACCATTCTCTTAGCTTATAACATGATTTTTTGATTATATTTATGCTTATGGAGTGAGTTGAGTTAGTTATTATGCCATGTGGTCTAACATTTATTTAATGCAGATTATTGATGAGTTTCAAGGTCAAAGTCAAAGATATAATGGAAAAATGGTAGAAATAACTCGAAGTGGAAAAAGGAGAGGACTTATAGGATGGAATCCCCCTCATTTATTACTCCTTACTTCGAATTCCCCTTCATTCAGCTTGGAGTACAAGCAGCTGAATCATGCACTAGAAGGCAGCCGAGAAAGTGGAGGATGACTGATGATTATCTCGAGTTTTGGGAGCCAAGCCTCCCTGATTTTAAGGAAGATGTTGGTAGCTTCATTTGTATAAGTAGAGAGGCCTAGGGCCTCACTAGGGTCAGATTTTTGTTGGATTTTTTCTTATGTAAACTCTGCTCCAACTTCGAGCTTATTTTTTGTGACAGTTTCATGTAATCTTGCTATTGTTTTGAAAATAAAGATGGAATCCTTTTTGAGCTAGCACTGAGTTACCTCAGAGGGCTGAAGCTCTTGGGTTAGGGCCCAATCCAAGCAACCAAGCTCCTCTTTACTTGTATCTGTATGCTTTGTTTCAGTTTGTAGATTAGTTTGTTGTTAGATGTATTTCTTTTATGGTTAAGAATAGGTTTCTTTTGATGATTTAGTAGTTTTCTTCCATTTGTGCTTTCTGTAGCAGGTTAAACAGTGATCAACAAAGATTCAAAAGGCTAGCAATAGTTCCTTGGCCTCTCTTCCTCCCTTTGGGACCATGATTTGAGGCAAAGACCCTCTTTCTGCCCCAAAAACACAGATTTTCCTCCTTCATAGGACTTCTAGTGTTTGCAGCTTTTTAGAAGGTTAATAGTCCAGTTTTGCTTCACTTTAGATCTTATTCATCATGCTTACTTCCTAATTTTCAATATTCTTCTTTCATGCTTTCCTGTCATAGATCATAGTTTAGACACTTTTTATGCAAAACTCAGTTTTTCCTCAATGCATTCATTTCACTTGTTGCTTGATTTCCTTGGTTGACTGTCAGTTTCTATGCAGCAGATATCTTCCAACAGTAGGCCAGCTTATTAGAAATCACACCCTCCATCTAATCCATGCCCTATTGGTCTCCTAAACCTCACCTCAATTCTGCCTTAGTTTCCTGCATTTTTCCTAGAACTTCTTCCTCTCTCCTTGAGAAAATCCAATCATCTTTCTCTCTCCTGGTGGTTCATGGTAGACCATAGGTGCCCTAACACCTCATTCCAACCTTCATCCACCTTTTTCACCCACTCTCACACCCTCAAAATAGTGAAAACTGCTCTCGGCCTCCTCCTGTAGGCCTCCTGTAGGCCTCCTATAGGACGTTGTTTTTCCTCCTGTAGATTTTCCTGTAGGCTTTCTTTTGAAGGTCGAGTGTGGGAAAAGCCTCCAGAAGGCCACCTGAGACCTCCTAGGACCCATCCACACCATCCTACATCCTCTCAAGTACCAAAACCGCCCTCCAACACCACCTATTCGCTACCACATTCACACACAATAAATTACATGCATGTCAATTTCACATAAAAATACATAAAAATCCAAAAATATGTTCTTTGCTTATTTACTTCTAGAAATAGCATAGTTAGATGTTGTTTACTTCCTTGAGTAGGTAATGGCATTCCTTTCATGGTTTTCATAGTGTTTTCTGCAAAAGTAGAATTAGTTGGTTAATTAGGGTTTACTAGGTTTGCTTTACATTTCAGTCTTTCTCCTTTCTGCAGTTAGAATATCATTTGTAGAGTAATCTTTCTTTCCTTCCATCACATATAGAGCTTCTTCTGGAATCCATAGAAGTTGGCTTGAGCTCCTAGTGATCTCATGCCGGTTGACCAAGTGACAACCTACAGTGAGAACTAGTACTTGTGCATATAGCACCGACGCTTCCAAGTTTGTTACGAACTACCACGTTGATAAGAGTAAAGTAGGCAGCCCAAGAGTTACAACATTATTGCTGCAATACTAGTGCTCACCATGTATATAACCAAACTTGTCTTATCTAGAATTTCAAATGGCCCACAATATTGTGTTACCGATTCTTGGTAGCTTCCCAATTTTAGTGAACTCTTTTTAGCCTCCACTTTGAAAAACACATGCCCAACCAATCTAAATTATCTATGCATTTTTCCTTTGTTTGTGCAACTTTCTACCTATCTTATGTATCCTTTATATTTTAACTTATTTTTAACATATGTTCTTACATCTCTTTTATAATATATAGCCCAACAATCACTTTTTTTTTCTAGGTTATCCCAACTCAAAATATAATTTTAAAATTTCCTTTTTATATAAATTTCCACAATATTGGATTCCTTATCAATCAACTTAATTGAAATAACATGTGTGCCTTTCGTAAGATTTTCCATCACTACCATGATGGAATCATCTCACCTTGTTATCCATGGTAGCTTAGTGATGAAATTTATGGTAACAAACTATCATTTTCATTTAGGAATGGACAATGGATATAGAAATCATGTTGGATGTCTATGGAGATGGAACATTGGTAATTTCAGCCTACTCCCAATTATGAAGATTGTGTAAGAGATACAAGCCTCTTTTGAAATTACTTCATTTTCACATGTATACCATGAATTTAAGACACGACCAGATAAGTTGTCTAAAGAAGCTTCTATATTGCAAGAGGGTTGCTTACCTTAACTTGAGGCGGCATGCTTGTTTCAACTACAAAAATAAATTTGTATTTCACTAGTCTTTCACTATGAGATGATGGTTTTTCGTAGAGGTTTTTCAGATCCATTGCAAGAAATGTGAGTTTTAAATTCATAGGATAAGTAAGATGTCTGGTTGATCATGAATAGTTGTCTATAAGACACTACAAGAAGACTTAAAATTGTGGATTTAGTCTTCTGATTAGGGTAGACAATGCAGAGAACAAGAGAGGCTTGAGTCTGTACAGGATTGAACAAGTTCAATATTTACCCGAAGCAAATTCCATCATGGCTTGTTGATTGGATGCTTGATCAAGGGGGGTTCCTAATTGGGAACTTCCAGCCTGCTCACATGGATTTCAGGTTTTTCTCCATGGGTAATCTTTGGGATATAGTAACTTCCCTAACTACCTCAGAACTTAATGAGGCTATATTGAACCTAATTGAGAGCAAATGGGTTGATCTTGTGGGCACCATGCCTATGAAAATCTACTTTCCTATATTGGAATATGAAGAGTGGTGAATTATCACTAGCTCCTAAGAACACGCTTTGGTCATATCACAATGGAGGATCATGGTTGACACTTCTTTGGTAGTTTACTATTACACGCATAAAGATGGGGAGGCCAGATCTAGCAAGTGGAGCAATGGAAATTACAGAGAAAAGGATTTCAAAATACCGGTGGCCAGGGTATTATGACACAAAAGCATCGAGATTTATTGGCAAGCAAGCTTGACTATACTAGACATGGTCAATTGTTGGATACCTTCCTACCAAGTCATTCTTAGCTAATCCAAACATAGCATGAATATTGGCATGTGAAGAGGACCTTTCCCTTATGGAAGGATGTTCGTGTCCCATAAGTGCTAGCCCTCGTAGAAAATGTTTCAGAAATGCAATGCAATCACAATCACGCATTCTTGTATACAAATCTACAAGGAAATTTTGCATTAAAAAAAATAATAGTTTGGATCTCCAAAAGGGAAAGAAACATTGGGGCGTTAGAAGGCAGGAGAAGGGCTTTATAAACTTATAAAGTGCCATTAATATAAGAAGCTGACAATCGGATTGATATTTAGATTTAGTTCGTTCCCGTATTGCAAATCGATATTGATACCCCACATAGGCATTGACAAAGGCATAGATATAAGACGCTGACAACCGGATTGATATTTAGATTTAGTTTGTTCCCTTGTTGAAAATCGATATTGATACCCCACATAGGCATTGAAAAAGGCATAGAATAAAGGCATATATGGAATCTTTTAAAGCAGCAGAGGAGGTGGTGACAATAGAAGTGGTTTCAGTGGTTCCACCAAAGAAATCTACCAGTTTTCATTTGAGCGGCAGTCCCACCAGTTGCAGATCGAGTTGTCGTACCAGCTTCCCTTCGCCTAGTTCCAAATGCAATAGATCCTGCTGACCGAATGAAAGTAGTTGATCTAGCAGAGGTAGAGGTAGTGGATACCATTCCAGGTGAAGTCCCATAAGCAGATGAACCAATAAAATATCCTGTATACCCTTTTCCGAGCAACGGAGTTAAAAATGGATATAAGGGTGGGAGAGGCAGGTTGGGATACATATAAAGATAGAAATCAAGTAGTATAGAAAACATACCTTGATGTCCTACGCCCCATGAATAGAGTTCCAAATTTGGGTGCAGATTGAGATTTATGACCACTGATGTTAGCTCGGATGATTGGAAGAGTCTATTCTAAACTACAACACCGCAGATCACTTTACACCTTGACCCAAATAAATCAAACACCAGAAGTAGGGAACTCACACCCTCCAAGTGATGAGCTTTGATAACCTCGACCTAGTAGAAAGAACCTAGTAGACCAATGAGACCTACACCTTCAATTCTAACCTGGCCCTAGGAACTTGAACCTTACCGCCAAGACCTAGATAATTCAACCGTCACCTACTATAGCTCACTTCCTTTCTAAAGGTACCACGCAGCTCCGGAGATAAAAATCCATTTTTATTGCTAAAAACTAATCACACCCAAATTTGTGCTACTACAGAGGAATCAAATCAATGTAAATGCTAAAAGAAAATGCTTCGAATTTTATGAAATTACCAGAGGGTCCGTTCAAGGGCATGACTAGAGCAGTGGAGTAGAAGGAATCGGTGACATAGTAGATTTGCATCATGGAAATCGATCACGACACCTCCAGATTAGATTTGTGTCATGGAAATCGATCCCTGCACCTCCAATTATTCATCTGTGACACTAATATCTAGATTTATGTCGGTAAATCTCCACTAACCATGTCCTCTCCTCTATTGCGGGAATAGTCAAAATTATTATTTATGTTTTCATTGACTCTATCAAATTAAATAAGAGAGAAATAAATCATCATTTAAGGTTATAACGCCGACCACTTCTCTCTGATCTTTCGCCAATATTTCTTTCACTATTTATTCATGAAAATAGGCTCTGAAAAAATCAATTTTTTATGGAGCAAGCTATTGAAGAGATTCTCCTCCATCCGTCGATCCCTCAACATATCAAAATTCAACCCTGAAACCCTGACTATTGGTGAATCGCTACCACATTTCCTGTGAACATGTAGAACAAATTTGTAGCTAAGGCATCTGAGTTCAATCGATTTGAAGAACCAAAATCGATCTAGATATCTTAAAGATCGATCCAGTGACGTACCTATTTCCATATATTCACAACAAAGATTGGAGATCGATATTGCCATGCCTAACTATTATTCTGGCCTTTTATTTTTTGGTGGGAATTAGATCATCGTAAAATATGTTTAAGAACACACCTAATTTTGAGCAATATGTGTTAAATTATGGGTTGGATAGATACATTTGAAGGTGCTCAATTTTGACAAATATGTTTTAAATTTATTTGAAGATTTTCGAAATTTGTTTTCTTTTGGACATTTGTTTTTTTTTTAAATGGTGTGCAAAATAAATAAAAAAATCTAAGAGATTAAATATTTGAGATGTAAGAGTGAGATATTTGACACAATGGGTTTTTACATTTTGGATAAGATCTTTGTTTCATTTTATATAGTAGAATTTTCTGATGGGCACACTATAATGTTAGTAGTGTTTGGTAGCTTACAACAACAACACATGGCACAACAATATTAATAAGGGGTATAACTACAATAGTAATGGGGTAATCACTAGTATTATAGGGACCCAACATACTGAGAGCTAGCTATTTGTGAGAGCTAAGGCTTTGTATAATTCCTATGTATTTCCACCTGTACGATAATACAATAGAGTGGGGTTTTTAGCTGAGGCTTTCCCCAAAGTATTTTCATGTGTATTGTGTGATTGATTCTTCTTATTCTGGTTATATTGTTTAGCTCGATCTTTAATCTTCCGCAAATTGATAGTAGAAGTAGGTTATAGTATTCTGCTTTGATTTATATTGCATTATCGGTTTAACCTACATCTGATTTTCTATGGGAATATTTCTGGGATACAAATCTTCTAATGCAATGCAGAATTCTATAGGAAACCATGAGAATCACTGCCATAACCATGTGCAAAAGCTTCCCTGTGGACACCGAAAGCATCTCGATACATGCAGAGCCAAAATTATAGGTAAAAACCCAAGTTTTGTTGTGTGGTCTCTTGTGATTGCAATGGGGTCAATGAGTAGAAGAGGAAATGTGTGGTTTTGGAAATTTCTATTTTGAATTGAATTCCATTCCTCCACTCACCACCCACTGCGCATTAATGAGACGGAGACAGAGAGTCGCATCCAGGAGGATCCGGGTAGATTCAGATTCTGACAATGAAAAAATCACATCACACGGAGCCACATCAGGGGTTGGAGGAATGTCATTCGGAGCCGGAACTTTTTCCGGGCGGGAACGAAATCTGGGCAATCTCTGCCTAGCTAGACTACTTCGTTTTCTTTTACCAAGTGGAGCGGAGGATATATTTTAAAATAATTAAACTTTTAGATGTATTTTAATAATGTTGACTTATCTTAGTAATATTATTAATATTTGTAAAGTTTGTATATGTTGATTATTTAATATTGATAAATGATAAATATTTCTTGAAACCTTAGCAAGTGCCACTATTTATGCTTACGTTGATCCCCTTATAAGCTATGGTCGACACCATAAAATAGAAAGGTTATCACAGGTTATAATTGTTCCAACCAATCTTCCATTACCAACCCCCATTTTTATGCTCAAGATCCCCAAGCCAATAAATGGAAGCCACCCTCATCACAAGCTTCATCCATTAGAATATTGTCAAGAAGTTTCCTCCCAAAGTAGAAATAGATCCAACATTTGAGGTGCACTCCAATCATATTAGATGATTACATATAATACATAGACGATCACACTCTAATGACAAGTTCCTTGGCATTTATCCCTTAGAAAAATTCCTCCCCCATTGGATCCCACAGGAATGGAAGCCTAAGGAGGAAATCCAATTGGAACTAGGTGAAAAAATAATTTTTCACTATCATCTTCACCAACATAGAAGACCGCATGCGAGTTTTTGAGAACTACCCAATATTATTTTAACTTCATAGGACTATACCTCAAGTTTTGGATGGAAGATTTATCCCAGATAAATAAGATTTCACAATAGCCCCAGCTTGGATCTAAATGTACTCCCAACGTAGGGAATTTTTGGTTGAAGAGATACTATCTAGTATCAGTAACACACAAAAACACTTCATCAAAGCATAGAAGGAAACAAAACAAGCTAGGTATATCTCTTACGCCTATATCTATGATTATATGAACATTTCAGAACCTCTCCCCGAGTTAATTTATATATACTATTAAGACAAGCTTTGTGGTGGGCCCCAGTATTGCAGCAATAATGTTGCAACTCCTGGAACTCCCTTCTTTAATTTTATCAACCTGGTAGTTCGTAACAAACTTGGAAGCGACGATGCTGTATGCACAAGTACTAGCTCTTGTCGTAGCTGTCACTTGGTTAGCTGGCACAAGTCCGCTAGGAGCTTAAGCCAACTTCTATGAGCTCTTAGAAGAAGCTTTTTAACTGATGAATGAAAGCTAACTCAAAGGGGCTAATTTACTTGGAGAAAGAAACTGGAAAGCGGAAAGGAAATGCAAACCCTAGCAAACCCTAATTTTACCAGCTAGCCCTACTGATGTGAAAAAGAGGATGCAAGCTACTGAAAGAGATGCCATTGACTTCTAGGAAGGTGAAATGCTTGTGTCTAAGTTATCACTATCTGAAGAAAACATCTTTTTGTATTTTTGAATAAGTTGTCACAATTATCATGCATATAATTAACTGTTTTTTACTGTGCAGAGGTGGATTGGCGAGGAGATGCTTGGAAGAGGCCGGGAAGGTTCAGAGAGGGCCTAAGGGGTCCCTAACACCCTTCCAGAGAGTTTTACAGAGTTTGGTTATCAAGAAACCTCATTCGTGAGCTTCTACAGGAAGTCTGCAGGGGTTCTACAGGATGTTTCAGGAATTTCTACAGGATGTTCAGAAATTTCTACAGGATGTTTAAAAATTGGATTTTGGAGGATGGGTGAGTGAGGGAAGATGCATGAATGGATATGGAGGTAGGATATGGGTCTGAAGTGGCCTAGGGAATGGTGGATGGAGTGGTGAGAAGGTGTAGATAGCTAAGTTGGCTCAAAGAAGGTTGAAACAATGATGTACAAAAACTAGGGTTATGTGAGCAAATGTGGCAAACGTGAGGTAAGGATTCTAAGTAGAGGGTGGAGTGGATGGTGTTTATAGAGAATAAGTAGATGAAGGAGTGGTACAGGTGCTCTGCAAGTCGTTTTTCCAATCTGAACCAACAAAGACTTGTAAATTCAAAGACCTAGTTACGTTGACCTAATTTTCTAGTTGTCAGTAAAGAGAATGAACAGAAGTGTGACCTGCAATGAAACCATGTATTTTAACTCATGCAACTAAGCAAACGAAAGTCTGAACTTGTAACCAACTTCTACACATGAAGATCAAACACTAGTGATTGCATGGCAAAGCAAAATCAGTGTTTTTGTGGGCAGCAAAGTCATCCTAGTCACAGCTCCTGATCCCACTGAGGGAGAGGTGAAACCACAGATGTTTGTTGGCCCTTTTCTTGAAGCTTTTTCTGTTAACAACCTATCAACTAAATCTGAGCATGAAAAGCTATTTTACTCATAAAAAACAACCTAAATAATAAAACAAGGTTTAAATCTAAATAACAGATTTTATTCTAAGAATGCAGCAAAGACACATGAAAGTAAACAAAGGAGGTACTGGGCACTTGAGATGGGCCCAACCCCAAGAGCTACAGCCTCCTAAGAGAGATTTAGAGCTGGTGCAAAGCTGGATTCATCTTTATTGATCAAAAGAAATGTTACATTGCAAAACTGTCCACAAGGAGAACTTGAAAATGTGTTGAAAGCAAAGCTAATCTACTGCCTAAAAATCGAACTACAAAATGACTATAAAGTGACTAACTACTGGCTAACCAAAATGAGGCCCTAAGCCTTCTTATTTATACAAATTGAGGACCCCAACAGTCCTCCTAAACTTTAGGGACTCGGCTGCCCAAAACTTGTAGTTAACAGTAGTCCTACTTGACTTGCTTGGCTGCCCTTGTGATAATTGATTTGGTGGCCCTTGAACTCTGAGCTGATGGTGGAGAATTCGAGGTAAGGGCCCATAAATGAAGGGGACACCTTCCTAAAAATCCTATCCCTTGTTCTCCCACGAATTTGGCTACCAAGTGCTCATTAAGACCTTTGATTTTGTCTCCAAATTGACCAAAAAGACTACACAAAGCACACATTAGACTTGTTGGCATAATGACTAACCCAATTCACTCTATTAGCATAAATATAATAAAAAACATGCAATAAACTAATGAGAATGGTGGATTAAGTCGAATTAAGAGGTTGAATGAGCCCATATAAGTATCCATTTTTGGGGCTCATCACTTTGGAAGCAAACCCTGGACTATGATAATATACCAATCCACTACAAAAGATGCCATGGATATGACTGCCTCTATAGGAACTATCCCCGACTTGCTCCTAACTTTAGATAAGAACCCTCCCAAATCATTGATTAAGATGGCTTCTCTAAGCTGGTGATGTAACACCCTCATCCCACATCTACCCAAGTAACCGGCCAAATGGGGTAAATATGTGACGATAGGCCACTATAATGGGATTCAACCTCCTAGGTGACCCTAAGGAAGTGGAATCGGCAAAAACCCACAAAACAGACCTCTCATACATGCTACAAGACTCCTAAAAGCCTTCTCAGCCATCCCCATGACCAGTCCCTGGGTCCCACTGAGTTTTTAGACCATTAAACCCTTAGTTGCTCCCTTGATATGGATAAGGGTGTGCCTTGAAGGCTCCAATCACTCCCATAACAAGGCATGGGTGCGTCTAAGGACTTTTCTCCTAGGTCCTGTGCTTGCAACTGTGGAATTTGTGCCTCTTTTTAGGCCCAAAGCCCAGGTCACTGCCCAGAACTCCATGGCACTTTCAAAACTGAAAGATAATAACATAATAATGATACAAATGCAATTACTTGAATAAGGAATTGACTGGACCCCTACTAGCCATGACATGCATTTCTTCAAAAATGTCACAAATATGTAATCTACAAGTTTAAACAACATATTTGAGCATAGGGGAATCATACTTATTTGAGAATCGCTAAGAAGCATTGTTCCCTTATATCATTAGTTTCATTATCATCTATTAGGTCATAGATACATTGTTCATTCCTTTACAAATCAAAACATGAAGAGAGTCATACATCATCATTGTCATAATACATGCTTATAAATAGCATAATAACAACAAAAATATCAAGGATACATCAGCCATAGGATCCAGATATAAACCAATACATTTACACATAAGATACCAAGGAAAGAACCTCTTATTAATGAATGCAAAAGCCAACCTATTATGGGACTACCACGTTCCACCAGACCATAGATTGGCTGAGCCAAATATCTCTTCAACCAATCACCCCCATGCCATATTCCAAGCATGAATATGGGACTCAAACCAAAAGAACCAACCAGGGCATGCTGAGGTTAAACCACCTCAGCCTCATCAATAGAAACCAGGCTTTACCGCAATCCACACCAGATCACTAGGTCAAAACAAGCATGGATGCCACCGGATTTCTCCACCTACACTGTGAGGAATTTTCTTATCTCCTAATATCTAGGATTTACCGCAATCCACACTGAATCACTAGGACCTAACCGAGACTCCACTCTCCAGGCTTTACCGTATATCTCATCCCAGGATTACTAGGCCTGATGGGGAACACCCACCCCTAGGCTTTACCGTATATCCCTCCATTCACCAGTCAAGGATTCCTAGGCCCATCGAGGCAACACATAATTCAACTTTATCATAACCCACTGTCTGGTTCAGGGGTTACTAGGTCATGTGTTCTTTTATTCATAGATCCACCTCACTCAACTTCGAATCCATCTGGAAATTCATCTCAACCAAAACATGAGAAGCCCATCACACCATGGCTATCCGGAAATTGAAATTCCACGCTGAAAATCACGGTCACACCTGGAAAAATCCCTGTCAATGACAGAAAGAAAACCAAGAACACACATGCAACACCATGCATGCCAAATATAGCAAGGAAACCACACATGCAAATCGATAACTGCAAAGAATCATGTTGTAGCTACTTGAACCTGCTCTTCCTTGCTTGATCTATGCTTCCTCTTTGCCTATTGAAAATAACAACAAAATTTTTTAAAAGTAACATTAAGAAAAATCCTAATTTAATTTGTCCTTAAATTAAATTAGGAATTAAATTGTAATTCTAATTCTCATAGCAACTTGTAATAGTTAACTAAGTTAGTTTGACTTAGTTGACTTAGTTAATTTGAGTTGGGAGTTTATCTAAAGTCATGTAGAGTGGTTCCTAAATTTTAGAGGCCCAGGATGAGTTCTTTTGATTTGTAATTATTTAATTCAGTTTAACTGAGTTAAATTGAGTTAAACTAGTTCCAACTGATGGAGGAATTAGTGGGAGATCTAGTAGTGGGGTGTAACCAACACTACTCAACTAGAGAACTGAAGATTCACTCATAATTAACTCATGCATGTCATATTAGAGAAAGACCCAATTGGGATTAGAGTTCAGGAACAATGTACTGTAAGTTATAAAATCATCTAAATTAAATAGATGGTGCACACAATAATAAGGCATAAAATAAATCATTCCTTAATTAGAAAACTCACTAATTTTAGCCATTTGAATTTCCTTTAAAAGGAGCAATGAAGGCACAAGTTTAATCAATTTTTTACAATAAAGATAGTAAGCGGGCTTCCTTGACAATAAACACAGATTTTTTGGTAAAATACAAGAACCATAGTTGAAGTTTAGGTCATAAGATTGATGTAATCCATCCTTTGATATATTCTACCATGTTAAGCATCAAAATTTTATGCATGTGGGGATTGTATCAGCCATAAATTGACACATCTTTCTACAAAATAAGGTAGGATTATATTTTTACGAGAACAAAGCACCTTTGCATCAGTCTTTGATTTTCCTGCCATCTTCATGTTGATGAAAGCCTCCACTTCACCTATAGTCATTAAAGTTTCCTCGCACTCCTCTAGTCCATTTACACTAACAACTTGAACTTATTCTTCCATTGTCCTTAGTGTTGAAACCTAAGGATTCTAGTGGTGAATGGTGGTATCTCTCTGCAACCTGGGCCATCTCAACACACTTCAGACCTGTGCAAAAATAAACCTTTGTACCCTCAAATATGTGGAACTTTGGGTGTTGTAATTTTTGTGATAGAGCTAACCTCTAGAGCAGTAAATTGTTGCAAACCTTGATTGGAAATCTAAAGAAGTATTGAAGGCATTATAAGGTCTTGTTTTGTAACATCTTTTGAAATACTTTTGGACTTGGTAAAATAAAAATTGTAAAAGGAAATACTGATTCACAACTGAACTGTAATCAAAATGACACATCTAAATTGTAATCACAATGCAATTCCATTAACTAAACTATAATCACAATATAATTCCAATAATAGCTTTGACTGAAAATTACATTCCTTACATACACATTGTGTTGAGATATAAAAATGTACCAAAAAATAAAGTGAGCTCGTATATAAAAAACTGAGCTTGTATAAGTACATAAAAAAGGATGGACATAATGACTATTTATGCTGCTACAATAACATCATAAGAAATAAAAACACCATAATAACCCCAATAGGAACCACAAGAACAAGCCACCTATATCAATGATCGTGAATAACAATTGGATGTTGATTTCTCCACATATCTTGCACATCCATGTCCATTGGATGTTTCTTGAAAGAGTAGATCATAAGAAACCCTTTGAACATCTGACTGATATGTTATGGTAAAGCTTTGAAACTAAGAAACAACACTTTTTGCTTCTCAGTGAAGGGGTTTTAGATTTTGACTTCTAACTTGATAAATACCAGTCATTTGATTGCATATCAACTCTGAATTGGCGTAAATGACAATGTCATTTGCACATTAATTCCTGTTTGATGTTGTACCACCAACTAGGGCAATATAATAGGCCTCATTGTTTGTGGTTTTCCTGGGAATTTATCTATTGTTTTGATATACCTAACTAAGTGATTCATTGTGAAGCACAAATCTAATTCATGCTTCACCAAGGTTTGGATGGCACCAAACCTAAATGATCAGGGTCCACTTCTTCACCATCTACAAAACAAGAAAACAATTACATGAAATCCTTTTAGAATTTGTTGAAATTATGTTGTGGCATCTCACTATTACAGTGGCAAAAAATCAGTGTTATAGTGGCGGCAACTCCCTGTTACAATGGTGGCAACTCATGAGGGAAATGGACACATCATTATGAAAATATAGAAAATATATTTTCATATTGTCAATCAAATCATATATCAATGCACTATAATTTTAAAAGTTTGCAAGGCATGTTAACTTCCTAAGTTTCCAAATTCAAGGCATGTTAAGAGACAAACATCCACATTGTTAGACAATACCGTCACATTTTGACATTTGAAATGCATATCACAAAAAAATATCATCACCTTAAAACATTTGTTAATCGTTGTGTGCATTTGTTAAAACATTATCGATTCATGAAGTTTTTACATCATTGTTTTTAGATATACCATAGTAAGAATTTTGTAAATGTCTATTTTGGTAGGGTTTTTCCACCATTGTAGTTCCTTTTGGAATAAAGACAAGTGAACTAACAAGGTTTAATAATTGAATTAAGGCTTTTGTGATCCATATCAAGTTTTTTGAGAAGATTTTTTGACGTAAATCACATCAGAATGCATTTGTCGAGACGTTTCGAACTAACGAGTGTGGTTCATCATCAAGACAAGTTCGAAATGCGTCAACAAATGCATTCTGATGTGATTTACGCCGAAAAATCTTCTTAAAAAAGGTATAATAATTTTACTAGGTTTACTTCATTGACATATGTTTATTAGGTCAATCTACATTTACTAGGTTTAATAGATTAAATAGGTTGACCTAAGTTTTCTAGTTTAACCATGGTTTATTAAGTTGACCTAAGTTTATTAGGTTTACCAAGTTTACCTAAGTTTACTAGGTTGACATAGGTTTACATAGATTTACTATTTTTACCTAGGTTTACTAGATTTACTAGGTTGACTTTGGTTTTCTAGGTTGAACTAGGTTGACTAGGTTGACCTAGATTGAATAGGTTGACCTAGGTTGACTAGGTTGACCTCAATTGAATAGGTTGACCTAGGTTATAAGTTTACTAGGTTTACTTGGTTTAATAGCTACTAGATTGACCTAGGTTGACTTAGGTTGACCTAGGATGACATAGATTTACTAGGTTTACTAGATTTACTATGTTGACTTTGGTTGACCTAGGTTTATTAGGTTGTTCTACATTTACTAGGTTTAATAGATTAAATATGTTGACCTAAGTTTACTAGGTTTACTTGGTTTAATAGTTACTAGTTCGACCTAGGTTGACCTAGGTTGACTTAGGTTGACATGACTAATTTGACCTAGGTTTATTAGGTCGAACCAAGTTTACTAGTTTACTTGGTTTAATAATTACTAGGCTAACCTAAGTTTACTTGTTTACTAGATTTACTTGGTTAACCTTCCAAAGTGGATTCAAAAACATGTTTTGAATAGCTTGATGAATCAATTACTAATGATTTTGATGTAGGTACTTCCTTTATAGAAACCATTTATCTTCCCAAATGGGTGATTAAGATGATTGATATTGTTGGTGTTGACAGAAGTGATATAAATGACTAAAGGAAAATAAGAGGTCAGAAACATCATGGTAGTGTTTCTCAGATGGAATTTGTACTAGAGACATGTAATATTGATACATATGAAAATGCACATGGTCAACCTAAATGGGAGAATGATATGACCGATGAGTATCATTCTTTTATGAATATTAAAACTCAATATTTAGTTCTAGTACCATGAGGAAAAAATGTGGTGAAATGTTGATGGGTATATAAGAACAAATTTATAATTGAAGGTGTTATTGAAAGGTACAAAGCTCACTTAATAGTAAAGTTTTTTTCTCAATAGAAAGGTATTGTCTGCATTGAATCTTTTCCCCTATTGTAAATATGAAATTTGTTCGACTGAGTCTTACACTTTCTACTTGTTTTAAATGGGAGGTACACCAATTGGATGTAAAGAGTGTTTTTTTACATGGTGATCTCGCTAAGAATATTTATATGGAGAAACCACTGAGTCCCAAACCTGCACTTCCCTATATACCCTTTCAGCCTTCTTTTTCCATTTACTTCATCCACCAAGCTGTCAAATCGTTGCACAATAGTCTAAAAAGAGCTTATGACATGGTTTCCTAACTATGTTTATGGTTGTTGTTTGATTTAGATTTTTGTTCAAACAGCTGCGGAAATTCATCTCAACCAAAACATGAAAAGCCCATCACACCATGGCTATCCGGAAATTGAAATTCCACGCTGAAAATCACGGTCACACCTGGAAAAATCCCTGTCAATGACAGAAAGAAAACCAAGAACACACATGCAACACCATGCATGCCAAATATAGCAAGGAAACCACACATGCAAATCGATAACTGCAAAGAATCATGTTGTAGCTACTGGAACCTGCTCTTCCTTGCTTGATCTATGCTTCCTCTTTGCCTATTGAAAATAACAACAAAAAATTTTAAAAGTAACATTAAGAAAAATCCTAATTTAATTTGTCCTTAAATTAAATTAGGAATTAAATTGTAATTCTAATTCTCATAGCAACTTGTAATAGTTAACTAAGTTAGTTTGACTTAGTTGACTTAGTTAATTTGAGTTGGGAGTTTATCTAAAGTCATGTAGAGTGGTTCCTAAATTTTAGAGGCCCAGGATGAGTTCTTTTGATTTGTAATTATTTAATTCAGTTTAACTGAGTTAAATTGAGTTAAACTAGTTCCAACTGATGGAGGAATTAGTGGGAGATCTAGTAGTGGGGTGTAACCAACACTACTCAACTAGAGAACTGAAGATTCACTCATAATTAACTCATGCATGTCATATTAGAGAAAGACCCAATTGGGATTAGAGTTCAGGAACAATGTACTGTAAGTTATAAAATCATCTAAATTAAATAGATGGTGCACACAATAAGAAGGCATAAAATAAATCATTCCTTAATTAGAAAACTCACTAATTTTAGCCATTTGAATTTCCTTTAAAAGGAGCAATGAAGGCACAAGTTTAATCATTTTTTTACAATAAAGATAGTAATCGGGCTTCCTTGACAATAAACACAGATTTTTTGGTAAAATACAAGAACCATAGTTGAAGTTTAGGTCATAAGATTGATGTAATCCATCCTTTGATATATTCTACCACGTTAAGCATCATAATTTTATGCATGTGGGGATTGTATCAGCCATAAATTGACATGTCTTTCTACAAATTAAGGTAGGAATATATTTTTATAAGAACAAAGCACATTTGCATCGATCTTTGATTTTCCTGCCATCTTCATGTTGATGAAAACCTCCACTTCACCTATAGTCATTAAAGTTTCCTTGCACTCCTCTAGTCCATTTACACTGCCAACTTGAACTTATTCTAGTCCATTTACTCCTCTAGTCCTTAGTGTTGAAACCCAAGGATTCCAGTGGTGAATGGTGGTATCTCTCTGCAACCTGGGCCATCTCAACACACTTCATACATGTGCAAAAATAAACCTTTGACCCTCAAATATGTGGAACTTTCGGATACAAAGATCAACACCTTCTTTAGAGCAACACCACAACAATTGGAAAGAGTAAAAGGGCTTTGTGACATAGTGGAAAGCAAAATTATGGAAACCAGGAAGTGTACCCCTCACAACTATAAAGATGGAAGTGTTGCTTCTCCTAGCCTTCCACAACCTACAAGGGTTACACCACAACAATTGGAAGAAAAAAGAGAAAAAGGGCTTTGTTACAATTGTGATAGCAAATGCACTAAAGGTCATAAGTATGCTGAGAAGAAATTATTTTACATAGAATATGAAGAGGAGGAAGAAAAGGATCAAAAAACAACAAAAGAAGAAGATATACGCCAGGACCCCACCCCAGAGAAAGAAGAAATGAATCAAACCATATCTTGTAAAGCATTGGCAAGAATTAGCACTCCTTAAACCCTCAAGATAGAAGGACATATCAAGAAGAAAAAGGTGCAAGAAGTGAAAGATCACATCGAGAAAGAAGAAATGAATCCAACCATATCTTGTAATTCATTGTTCGAAATTACCACTCCTCAAACTATCAAGATAGAAGGACATATAAAGAAGAAAAATGTTCAAGAAGTGAAAGATCACATCGAGCATCAAGAAATAAATCCGACCATATCTTGTAAAAGGTTGGAAGAAATTACCACTCCTCAAACTCTAAAGATAGAAGGACATATCAAGAAGAAAAAGGTTCAAGCAGTGAAAGATCATATCGAGCATCAACAACAAGTTTTCCAACTTTTAAAGGATAACGCCACTTCACTGCAAAATCAAACGAAACAACAGGCACTTAAAACATGGCGACCTTACCGAATGGGAAGACTCTTCAAGGATGAGGATGTGGAAGCATTGTTTTGTGCTATTTATATTATCCAACCAAATTGGATAAACGAAGCAAGGGATGAATGGAAGAAGGACGAAGAAGTATGGCCACTTATTCAAAAGTTGCAAAAGATCCCAATTCAAACAATATTGCCAGAAATTAAAAAGGAAGAAAAAATCATATTGGAACCTGGAGCAGTCACAGAAACAAGAACCTGACAGCTACGAAATCGATCAATTTCAGAGTATCTCATCAAGTGGAAGAACTTACCCGCTGAATATTCCACATGGGAGGACAAGAATTTTATACAGAAACATCAAGAACTACTCAAGCGTTGAGGACAACGCTTTTTGAAGGAGAGGGGCATGTTAGGCCCCTATACTACTAGTGTAACCCCTTATTGTTATTAGTATAACCCACTTATTATATTGATGTACCCATGTAGTGCCCATATTGTTACTATTGTGCCCCATAGAAGCCCACTATTGTTATTATTGTTCCCTTACATTATTATTGTTATGTCGGCTCTGATTATGTTATGACCCCTTAGACTCCTATATATAGAAAGGAGGTCTTTTCATTTGTATCATCCAAGAATTGTTCATTTATGTAATGTAAAGGAGGTTGCCCCCTCGAAGAGGCTGAATTCTAAGGCGTTGATCTATCTTTTCTATCTTTTCTTGCGCTGGTTTCATAACACTAAATGTCATATTTTGAGAATTTTTCTGAATTAAAGCATTTATTCGGAAGTATGTCTAATTTTTGCTCAATTTTTATGCTTATAATATTTATTTAGCTTATTTATATGCAATTTGGATAATTGTTGTGCAAAATTTATTAATTATGCTTGTATTTAATTTGCATGAATTGATTATTTCTGTTCTAATTAATACATGCTATTTTGGATGAGTATACTCATTGAATGTTATGCATGAATATTATAGTTTTATTTATGCAATTTATAATTATTCTCATATCAATTTAATTTTTATGCATAAAAGAAATAATGTCTAGTGATCCATATAATGTTTAATTGATTAGAGAATAGCCACAACATCTCTAATTAAATAATATTATATATTATGATTGATTAGGATCACATAAAGAATATTTAGACATTAATTGTAATTAATTATACTAAATATAATAAATTTTATCCCACAGGAATTTTTATTATATTTATATAATTAATTAGGATGAAATATTAAATTATTCATAACTTACCCACAGAAATTATGAATTAATAGTTTTATCATAAAATTCAAATCTAAAGTAGAATTTATATCAAATTATATTCATAATATACCCTTTAGAATTATGAATTAAGTGAATAATTTGATAAATTCTATCATAAAGAATAATTGAATCTGCTTGAATTGAAAATTTAGTCCACAAACAATTTTTATGTTATTAGATTCAATTTTAAGCATGATTTACATTGGTAAAGCATGAAATTTTATTTTTAGGCCTCAAATTTAACGTAAGCATGTGATCCTTAATTTTATGCAATTGTACACACTGCAAATTTCTCTGAAATTCGTTGTGATATCCCTGAACTTAAGGGAGATAACTATAAGGTCTAGAAAGAGAGAGTTCTCCTTCATTTGGGGTGGATGGGCATAGACTATGCTATTAGGAAAGATGAACCACCAGCACTCACTAATACCAACACTACAACGGACATCACGCTTTATGAACAATGAGAGTGATCTAATCGCTTAAGCATGATGTTCATTAAGACTGAAATTTCAGCTGATATTCGTGGTTCCATTGCTCAGCATGAAAAGGTCTGAGACTTGTTGAAATCCATTGATGATCAATTCATTACTTCAGACAAAGCACTAGAAAGCACCATAATCATGAAGTTCTCATCCCTAAGGCTCACCAGTGTGAAAGGTGTGTGCGAGCACATCATGCAAATGAGAGACACTGTGGCTCAATTGAAGAAACTCGAGGTTGAAATATCGGAGTCCTTATTGGTGCACTACATTCTAAACACCCTTCCACACCAATACGAACCCTTCAAAATCTCATACAACACACAAGGATAAATGGTCAATTAATGAACTCATGACCATGTGTGTTCAAGAGGAAGAGAGACTAGTGATGGAACTAGG